>VWZL01001190.1:769726-810158 GCA_013396915.1 Stercorarius parasiticus
CCGGCCAAAACCCAAACCCGTCACCCCCCCCCCCCCACATACCTGTCCTTACTCTGAAAGTTCTCTTGCCACCATGAGGTGTTTGCAGGAGCAAGAGAGACGTGGGAGAAACGTGTTACAATTCTCGCTACTAATACTTCCAAAAAGAAACTTCGTGCCTGAGCAGAAGGTTCACATGTAAGCCCCTGGAGACTTAAAATCCGTGAATGTAACGTTACATATACCACCAGCGCTACCTCGTGAGACTACTAAAGGTTAATCATTTAACATTCAGGAAGTAATATAAAGCGAAAGTCTTATGAGCTCTTAAGCTTGCCCTTTCGTGGGCACTGCAGTCTTTCATCGCGTGAATGGACATCATTATTTTTTTCCTTCAGTTCTGCAAAACAATGAGTTTATGCTGAATTTATGCCTGCGTGACTGTGCTTACAGATGTAAGCGTACTGGCCATGTTCAAGCCCTGACCCCAAAGCTCTGCTGTTACTGAGATTCTGTCATTTCCAGTGGGTCATTTCAGCCTGGCTCCATGGAGGAGAAGAATTTTTACACAGGTAAATGAACTTACAATACTCCACACCAAAAAAAAAAAAACCAAAACAAAACAAAAAAACCCCACAACCAAACAGAAAAAGAAGCCACTTTAAAAACTTCTCAGGACATCTATGGAATTAGAATGCTTCCAAAAAAGAGTCAGACTGGAACAAAGCTGTAGGTCTTACCTCAAGGGAACCTTGTTGCTTAGATGGCTGTGGTTGGAGTTCATAAAAACTCCGGGTGCCTGAGGTCAAACAGAAAGACGCCTGGCGGGATTAGTTGCTTCCAAGACTAGACAGGTTTGAGTAGGAGACGGAGGTGAGTTGAGATTGCAATTTTGCACTTCAAACAGCTTTGTTGTTTATTGAATCCAGCCTTTTAACTTCACCATCTCTGAGATGAGTCCTGCATAGGCTTGGAAGTTCTACACTTGGCTCTTCCGAGGCGGATCCCATCCCAGATAGGCAGAGCGCTTTGCATCCCTGGCAGCTTGTGCGTTCATTATATTGGCATATGATATTCTAAAAGTCCCACGAGTTGTATTTCTCCATTTAGCCACAAAACGCATATACAGCTGTGCAAGTTTACAAAAACAAGACCTGTATTTATGTCCACAAATCCTGCCTTAAGGGGACACGCTTGAGAATTAGACTATCAATCTGCTACTATTTCTTTTGCTCTTTGGCTCCACTGACTCTTATGATACTGAATATATACTCACCAGGTACTAAAAATGGAAGTTACAATTTTTTTATGTTTTACTGAAGCATGGGTAAGCTGTTACCTAATACTAGCATTCACTAGTTCTGATTTAAGCGGCTCATTTGCAGTTAGCCAAACAAAAAGCCCGCTGCCAAGTCTCTGCCTCGAAGCGTGAAACCAAATTGCCTCTCTCGCAGGTTCAATGTTGGTTAGAAACAAGGTGGAATGCCACCTCAACCGTATGGTGAGCCATTCCCGTGCAGCGCTAGCAGTGTTGCCATAACCTGCCTTTCGCCCTGGTGGCCGTACGCCAGAGTCCCCAGTGGAACTAGGTTGGTACCGAGAGCTGAGGTTAGTTCAACTTCCATGTCTGTTCAGGTCTTAGCAATTCTACAGAGCCAAAAAAAGAGAACATGGAAATATTGTGGGCCACCTACTACACCCTGAGGTGTGAGCAATTTTAATAGGTTACAGTGGCTCCCTGAAAGCAAGATTAGCAATGCTGCTGAGCACACTAAAACGATAGGCAAACACTATACACCTTTTTGTTCTAGCAGCACCTGCCATCCGCAGGAGCTGCTGGATGAGGAAGACGGCATTTGCCGATAGTGAAGAGCAGGACTGCTCCTCTCCTGCCTCCCACACCGGGTCTGCTGCTGTTACAGAGCGGCGCAGGCTGCACTTGCTTATGAGCATCAAACTATGAGCGTCACAGAAGGTGCTTTGGATTTGGAGCAGTGCAGCTTCTGAAGAGCAGAAGAATGGCCTAGATTAATTCAATTACACAAATAAGCACTTAGGTGCTTAATGAAGTCATCTAACGAAATGAGATGAGAGGCTCTCTCAATTCATTAAACCACTTCCCTTTGAGAGAGACTTTTTTTATCCCCCAAGGGCTGGATTTAGAACATGCCTTGGGACCGATCGCTGCCACCTCAGTTTTCTCCTCCGCAACCTGATGACGAAGCAGGAGAGGGCTTCAGGCTGCTTTTTAATATACATGCGAGCGTGAGTCAAAACTTTGCCTTTTGACACGTAGGAAAACCTCTGGAAGGTGCTCAAAAACTTACTTTTATTCTTTCTCTTATATGTATTTTAGCAATTTGGTCAGTTGTGTCTTTCTTCAGGAATATGGGAGGCTTCTACCTGAGTCTGTGAGGATTCGTGGAAGTTAATGTTAAAAGCAATGGCCCAAGCTCCCATGCAATACCTGTCAGTGTTTTGTCTCCCCTGGAGCAGACAAGTGTCTGCAACACACAGTGTTTAACTTTGCAGGCAAACTTCCCAACCATAATCCGAACACATAAAAGAAACACATTTATCCGTGCTTGTTTGCATAGATAGTAGGCCGAGATTCAGCCTCACTCCTTGCGTCTTTGCAAGCTGCATCCTTCTACATCCTACTGTCGTATTAGTTGTTTGGTCAGTGAGAAGACCAAAGCAGAGATTTTGTCAAGTTCTGGTCTCCGGCACATCGTTCAGTGCCCGCTTAGGTGTGTGCATGAACAAAAGTGGCTCTGTGACCCCTTGTCACCAGAGGTGTGAAGTGTCACGGGGAAAATGCAGCTAACACCACACTCATTTGGTGAATACCTCGTCAGGGCCTTACAAAAATCCCACATTCAAATGGAAAACACAGGTGCGAAAACAAACCAAGAAGCTGGAGGCCCTCCAAGCTGGTAACTATTTCTGCTCGTTTTTCCAGGTGTGTCTACTTTGCTGAGCACTTGTGTAGAGTTCTGTGAAGTCAACGTGCTGTTTGGAGAAGAGAAATTCAGTTCAATCGGGTAATTGAGAGAAGCATCCAGGGCTGATGCACTCTTTAATTCTGAGTAACGTTGCTTTTGCCGGGAGCGTTGGTTCCTGAGGCACAAGGAATGAGAGGCGCAGGAGAGCAGGAAGGTAGGGTGGATAACAGCAAGATCCCACAGATGCCATCTTCTTGATATCAGTGAGGTAAATCTAGATAAATCCTATTTAGAACAAACTGCAAAGGTCTGCCAGGTTGCAACCTGAGGCTTGTGCAAGGCTTGCATAGTGACAGAGTAGGAAACACTTGATTTCCGTTATTTGTTTTCTATTATTTCCAATGCCATCCCCGATAGCGGTCCTTACCTCTGTTCGATCCCGTGTAACATTTACGGGCTCTGCCTCTCTTCCTCCTTGGTGCCTGTCAAGGTGTGCCTGAGCCGCCCAAGCACAGCAGTCCCTCCGAGCAGCCCAGCCGAAAAAAAGGGCTGGGGAGTGTTTCTGGCATGTATTTCTCTGGCTGCATTAGGGGCACAGGAGGAAGGAAAACGGATCAACCAGCTCATGGAACAGCTGAGGTGGTAGTGAGGATTCCTGGGAGAGAGGAGGGAAAGAAGGAAGGGCTGGATGAAGAAACTAGGGGAAAGCTGATGACTGTCGTAAAAATAAGAGCAGCATTTCTACCTTCTGGGAACACGGAGGTCTCGCATTCTCAGATGAATAGTTGGTGTGTATTAGACACAGCTGTGCCATGCATTTAATGAGTTATTTTAAGATGTTTGTCAAAGAGGAACTACCTAAAAACATAGGAAGAGAAGGAAAAGAAGAAAGTTCTCATTTATTTCTAAACACTTGTGGGACCTACATGCTGTTTGCCCCCAGAAGAGGCATCTCGTGGCTCAGGACAATCACTACCGGAAGAGGCGAGACATCAGGCTCTCAGCATGGACTCTGTTTCTATGTTGTTCTGAGCAGGCTTTCGCTAACTCCAAATCACAACAGCGTCTGATTAATCCTTTCTCACACAGAGCAGCAGGAACATAAAACAGACTGTTAGTTTTCCCAGACATATAGTTTCTGCTCACTGGCTTGCCGTACAAAGAAAGTAGCAGCTACGAGGTTTGTCATCACCAATGAGTTAACTACCTCTAAAACCCAAGGGCTTTTTTACAAACCAACCAAACAAAATCCAAATGGTGAGAGCACACCAAATCAGCAACTCCACACTTGTTGCTAATGAGCCAATTAGAGAAAAAACAGTGTGAGCGTCTCTGAACCTGCATCCCAAGGCCATTTTTACCTCTATCAATCCATACTTTTTGAAATCACAAAACTTCAAAAGAAATGTATGAATGAAATAATGAGGAAAACCTAGGAGGACTTAGAGATGGGAAAGGTTATTTAATATTAGCAAAATATGCTTGAATCTCTGTAGATTTGCTGCCTTCCCTTCACTTTGTTGCTTACTGACTTGTCACCCTTTTACACAGAAGGACGTGTCCTACCTCTCTTCAGGTAGCCTCGCTGGACTATGGCTTTTCCCGCCTGGAGAGCCCTGAGGCGGGACACAGCTGTGGGATGATGAGGAGCACTTCAGCCATCACTGTGGCACAGTGGCACAGCTGGTGCCAACCCCCCCCGACCTCCCTTCTGGCACCCCCTAAATCCATACCTCCCCCAGCTCCCTGCTCTCGGAGGGAAATACCACCGCCCTCGCCCACCCCAAACACTGCTGAAGGCTCTGGTGACCTGAGCAGGTGGGAAATGTGGGGTAGGTGAATAGTGAAGCTATCAACTGAGGGAGCGTCCACACCAAATCTGATGTGTTCTGTGCGTCTGATCTTACACTGGCAATCCCAGAAATGGCCCTGGAGCAATGCAAGTAAGGGTAAGAGGCACAGACGCTCGTACGGCTCACAGCCACCGTCTGGAGAGAAGGTCAAACAGAAGGGAGAGGATTCAGGAAGTTCAGTGCAATTTTTTTCTTAAACACAAGGAATGCCTTTACAGCACTCCAAGAGAAAGTAAAATTCCAAATGAGTAGATAGCAAAACTTACATTTTTACCTCCCAAGTCTTCTAAAAACGTCAATGTAGGACACTATCACAGAATCACAGAATCGTAGGGTTGGAAGGGACCTCTGGAGGTCATCTAGTCCAACCCCCCTGCCAGAGCAGGGTCACCTAGAGCAGGTTGCACAGGAACGCATCCAGGCGGGTTTTGAATGTCTCCAGAGACGGAGACTCCACCACCTCTCTGGGCAGCCTGTGCCAGTGCTCTGCCACCCTCCAAGTAATGAAGTTCCTCCTCATGTTTAGGTGGAACTTCCTGTGTTCAAGTTTGTGCCCGTTACCTCTTGTCCCGTTGCTGGGCACCACTGAAAAGAGCCTGGCCCCATCCTCCTGACACCCACCCTTTAACTATTTATAAGCATTGATAAGATCCCCCCTCAGTCGTCTTTTTTCCAAACTGAGGAGACCCAAATCCTTCAGCCTTTCTTCATTAGAGAGGTGTTCCAATTCCCTAATCACCTAATCTATCTTCACTTCTTCACTAAAACAACCGGCAGCCTTTAAAGACATAAAAATCTTCCCCTTTGCTGAAAGGCACTGCCATTTCCACACACACTTCTCAAGTCTTATTTGTTCTGGCGTTGTCTCATGCTGGCCAGAGTTATAATAAAACACCAGTCAAATGATTCACTTGGATAACGTTCGCAGTCCGAATTTGCACTTAGAATATATAACTAAAGCCCCCATGGACTTGTATACAGAGAAGGCTCTTCATATGGTTGTTTTATTGGCCAAGTACTGGATTGCCATCTACTGGAGAGTAAAGAAATAAAAGCCAATAAACAGAGAGTGCATAGTAAGGGAACTATGTTGCCTGTGTGTTTTTGTTTTTAACTTTCCCTGCTTCTATACAATTAATCCAAGTCTGCGATGGCCTATAAAATTGTTTCTCCGTTACGGTAAACAACTTCTGGTCTTCACTATCTTCAAAGTTAGACCACATAAATACTACTTTTACACTGAGGCACTTCAAAAATTCAAAAAAAAAGTTGTCTTCAAAATGAGCATTTATGGTCCATTTAGAGCTGGAATTAACTAGATAAGCAGCCAGAAAAAGATGTTGCTAAGGAATAAAGCTTTCTTAATCCTGGACTTCTGAATTTATGTAAACTTTGTGGTCTAACAGTTGTAAGAATGGCTACTGGATAGCTAAATGGTATTACTACTGAATGATAAAATTACTGCTAGCAGAATTTATGCCAAAGGCAAATCAAAATATCTAAAGCTTTCTCCCTCTGCCCGTCTCCTTTTGCCTGTGTAATGAATCTGTGTATTTAAGCCTACTAATATACAGTAATCTCTTGCTGCCTTCCAATTTTTATTTTTTTTAAAAAGACCATAAAGTCAAATGCTCTTAGAAGACGATAGGCAGCAGAAGAATTAAAATTGGTGGTACAGCCTCAGCTCACCCTACCGAGAGCTCTACAGCTGCCGTTGATGAGCTGCACGTTTCCCACAGGATGCTCCTCTCAACCTCTGCAGAACCTGACTCTGCACTAGGAGACTGTCCAGGTAGCACATTTAAAAGAAGGGGGAAAAATAATAATCTATAGGACTGTGGACTGCATTACTGAGCAAGTTTGGAGCAGATATCAAATGAGGCAGGTATCTACAGTAACGGAAAGACTGGGTTTGTGGCTGTGTCCGTTGAGGCTGGTTTGAGGCATGCCTGTAACACAGAAAATAGGAAAAAACCAGATACTTTTTTTTAAAAAGACAGATGAAGGTTATTGAAAGGTTGGCTGTGTTTCAAGAAGAACGTGCCTCAGCCGCCACAGCTCTTGAGTCCTTCTGCCCACCTGCATGCCTGCCTCCTCCCCATCTTTCTTTACATCTGTCCTGTGCCAGCCCCATATTTTCACTCCCCCTTTTCTCCTCATCACCTCTTCTTGCTTACCTTGTCATTAGATCACCTGTCGGGATACTTGTTCCAGCCCGTTCCTCGCTGCTGACTACCACAGCCATCAATATTTCTTGCAGGACAACTTATTCACTCCTCGCTGCCGAGGCTCAGCTGGTGCAGCAGGACGAAGGGATCTGGGGGAACGTCCCATTCAGATGCTGCAGCGTTACGGCAAATCTGCCGAACAGACTTGCTTGGTGCCTGGTGGCTGCAGCCAGCATTAAGACTCACTTTGAGCTGTACCATTTTCAGTGCAAAATAAAATAAAAAAAATCCTTCTCATCGTTTAACTGTTATGTTTTAGCAAGTAAACAAAAATCACAGAGGCGATATGAGATCCAGAATTTGCCAACATCCATGATCATAAATCAATGAGGCAGCAAGTGCTCGATAACAGAAGAGGAATAAGCACATTTGAGGTGTTATTTTGATATTATTATTATGATTACTTCCCCCCCCTTTTTTTTTCTTTTCTTAAATGGTTGAACTATTTTTCTTAAAGGAGAAAACAAATCAGTCTGCAGCGTAGCCAGGGGAGTCCAGCCTCCCAGGGCTGGACACTAATACCTATTAGAATAGTGTTTATCGCATTAATTTAGGTTTCCCTTTCCGGAAGAAAGTACGTTTCTGCTCATCTCCTTTACCCTGAAAACAAAGCACATTGGCTTTCTCTGCCTCCCATACAGGGCGTGCTGTATCTCTCTGAAGAAAATCTACCACACCATCTGACTCCGACCATATTCCACTCTGTAGCAAACCCTAAGAGAGAAGCAAATATCAGTGCTAAGAGTTGTATGACTGGGAGGAAAAAAATCACTTTGCTATTGGTACAGTTATCCTCCAGGCTCCAAGTCAGGAGACCAGTCTATTGGTTCAATTTTCTGTGCAGCAGTTTGGATATTTTTCCATTTTGATGAGACTGTATTTCTCGAAAACAAAGAGCAGAAGCCAACCAGGGTGGGGAGCTGGGGAAGTTTCCAAGCAGAGCTCTGAGAGACGGTGTGCAAGAGAAAGAAACTTCAGAAATAATGTTATGTATCTTTTGTCCAATAAATTTTCTGAATGGCATCCAAAGAAAAAAAATCCCTATGGTTTGCTGTCATTCAATAACACTTCATGAAGCTTTTTTATTTGCATCTTGTAGCTCCTACAAGAACCGATACCCCTGTGTTAGCCAGCCATGTACCTCCGAAGTCCCTTGGCCCGTGCCATCTGGGTGCCACCGTGACCCCCTCCCGCCCGGGTGTCCAGGGGAGGGCAGTGCCACAGCCGGCAGCTCTGCCCCTGCCCACCGGTGCTCGTGGCTCAGCTGGAGCCCCTTTAGCACCAGGTCTGATGTGCAGATACAGGTTCGGGGAAAGCCCCACGTCTGCTTGAACACTTCCCTGTCCTCCAATCTAGAGATCTGGGCTTAACAGCAAACTATTACCGTCTTGATTTTGCACCTTGCTCCAGTGGCTACTTTATATTTGCCTGAAAATGGGTGTTCATGTTCTCCTTGCCTTGTCCTCAGCCAGCCCATACCTCCATCTGTGGTACAGACAGCAAAGCCTGGAAAGCCAGCTATGTCTTGTAGAAGCTGAAGCCTTTTAGAGAGGCAGTGGAAGAATGAAAAGCCCATGAACTATTTTTTGCAAAGCCTTTTAATAATCTTATTCAGAGACTGTAGCCAACTTACATGTTATTTTTTTAAGTTCTGTTGCTTTCACTTTACAATAACAAAAAATAGTCCATGATATTCTGAAATATACTTCCAGGGGCTGCTCTGAACTCAGGGTCCTTACCTCTGCCCGTCTTGATTCATCAAAATGATAAACCAACCTATTGCTGGCCCTGGTGCCATAATGAAATCTAGCATATAGCTTGATATAATCACCCAGGCATGATTTTGTGTATTTATTTATTTATTCTGTGCATCCTTTGCCTTCAATGGTGTGTCTTGAGGACAAAAAGGCAGACTTTTCCAACCCAAAATATGCATATTCAGCCTTCCTTATCCACAAACATGGTACATCCTCTACGCTGTCCTTGTCTAATTCTTCCAGGGGCTCTAATGACCCTAGCCACTTTCTTTTCTGCTGCTATCATTAGCCCCTACCTCAGTACTTCCCTTTCACAATATTAACCCTGTTTTAGCCTCCACTGTCTTAAAAATTAACCGCCCGAAATTCCTGCCCCTGATGACTGCCCCTCTTCTTCCCCCTCCGTAGCCCTGGTCCTACCAAGCAGGCTGCCCCTGTCTGCCTTGTGCTGTTGGAGGGCCACCTCTTTAGGGTGGCACGTGTTTTGGGCAAACCTCGCTCTGGGCTGGAGCAAGCCTAGGTGTGCCTTGGCACAGTCGGAAGAGTCCAAGAGGACACTTCTGGACTTGCTGTAAGGCAAATGTGGGTCCCAGTGAAGCAGTGGGGGAACTCTGTTCTTCCAGTGCAGTTATCTGAATTAGTAACATTTAATTTAATAACTTCCTTCCTAACTTGATAGCTGTGGAGTTTATGTGTTTATCTGTATCTTAACTACTGGATGTCATTAAGGTCACTTAATGGTGTGTTATAATTATATGCGGTACAGGATGAGGACAGGCATGTTCAGTGCAGCACAGCTTTCATATGAAGAGAGACTAAATAGCTCTGAGGTCTGAAGGGAGAGACTGAGGCAGGAGAGGATGAAGGCCAATGAAATGATGATGGTCAGGGAAAATGTGAGTGGAGAACAGTTTGCTCAGGGTCTTTGCAACACAGTGAACCATTGATATTAAATCAGCAGGCGAAAAATAATTGTTCATGACCATGTAGTTAAATTGTGGCGTTCCGTACAGCAAGCTGCTTCAGGGGCCACAAGAATTAAGGAACTGGAGAGATGGTGGAATATAGATTCATTTATGGCTGCTAAAAAGCTTATGGTGTGAATGCAGGCTTTACAGCAGGGCACACTTAAACCACAGGGAGCTGGGAGAGTGTACGGGGGAAATGGTCTCATACTGTTTCCAGAAGCATAGTTTGGGATGCATCTGAAGAAAAGGTACCAACACGAACAAACCCTTAGTCTGACCTAAGACAACTGTTCCTATGTTAACGTATTTGGGAGACCTGCTGGTAGACTGGAAGGTGCAGCTTGTGCTTTTCTCCTTGTATCTCATTTTTTCCACGGTCCAGACTAGCGGTAACAACATGGATTTAGCCAGAGTGGTCAAATATGAGATCATTTTCTTTTGGCTAAGAGCAATCTGCAGTACCTCAACCCCCAGTTTAATTGCCCAGAAGCCTGTGAGAATTCAAATGAAATAGGAAAGGGCCTGCTCATTAAAAACTGAGTAGCTCACTACTGTGTTACTCCACAGGACTTCTCAAACTTCACCTGATGCCAACAGCAGCAGCAGGGAAATCACCTCTCCTGGCTGACGCTCCATTTTTGTATACAATTTATGGAGATTAGTGTTAATATATGGCCTTAAACAGATGATGCTTTTCTCCTTCCATGTGATAATGAAGCTTGTGACAAAGCCAGGAGTACCTGATGAGAAGGAGAGGAAGCAGAAGTGATTTCATTGCAAGGGTCACCATGGGGAGACTTTGGTGAATTAAGCAGCTGTGCAGTGGGTGACACAAACATGGCACGGACACTATCTTTGCCTCTCATCCTTTCCTTACAGCTTTCCATTAACGCCTAGCAAAGTGGGAAGCAGAGAAGCTATCCATCCCATTTAGCCCAGAAAAATTCCAGACATCTGCTTTCTCACTGTTATTCCAATTACTAATTTTTCAGGGTCAAAGTGACCGCACAAACCAGAAAAACAACCACTGCCAGACCTCCAGCACCAGTCTCTGGGAGAGGGGGTGCCTGGCAGAGCATCCCCGGTGCCAGCAATCGCTTCCAGGTGCTCGCTGGTCTGTGCTCCAGCAAGTCCTCCTGGCATACACTCTTCTGGGCTCCACTTTACTGCTGCTCCCAACAAGTAAACAGCTCTTTGTGACCCACAAAGCTCACGTTCACCACCGCACGTTGAAGTCTGCTCCCTGCCGTTGTTTATCCGCAGGAAAGTGGCTAAAAACCCCTCCGTCGGTGCCATGTTTTTCCACGAATAGGGCCTGTCGTGATTAAGTATGTGCGCGTGAGGGAGCTTTCCAAGCTTGAGCAATCCATCTGGCAGCAGTACACAACCCTATAAGATTTGTTTCTGTGGGACGGGACCGAGAGCTGATTTAATTGCATTAGTCACCAGCAGCAGTACCGCTGATCTTGGACCCAGAGCGCTGGCTGGCCAGCAAGTCTCATGGTTATTTTAACTTTGTTTGTTTGACCTTTTCAGTGGTCCGGACCCCTCGAGGAGCTGAAGAATGCTTCATCCCCCCGCTCTCGCCTCTGAAACGCAGAGCGGCAAGGGCCAAGCATTAGGCTAAATATCAGGATGCACAGGCTGAGTAACGGTTCGTCTTCGCAGGGGAAAATTCTGCCTCTTACTGATGGACTTTAAAGAAACCAGTTTTTAAAAAGTGACTGAATTCGATGGGAAGGAAGGAAATGGAGCTGGCTGCTGTTTATTGCTCTGAGGATCATTAAACATTTCTTTCTTTTATTTATTAGCTGTGAGATTTCTTTATAGGCAAATAAATTCAAAGATCTGTAGAACAGAACCTAAACCTGACATTTAGACCCAGACTCAAGTTTTCCCAAAGTTTGTGGGTGTTTGAATCATGTTATCCACTGATTCAAGCGGGATAAAAAGAAAGAAGCTGAAAAAGTTATGTCCTAAGAGAAAGTTTTCGAAGTCCAGCAGAACTCTCTCTTTCAGGCAGATCATTTAAAGACATGTATTGTGTATATAATACAATTATTTGCTGCGATTCCTATTACTGTAGACAAAGCATTGCACAAGTTTCAGTAAGTCTCCAAATAATATTTCTAAAAAGCTGTTTACTGCCAGACTGTTATTTTTTTAACCTCTTGAGCCAAGCTCTCTCACACTGCACAGCATCTGGGGAGGAAATTATCGCTCAAATTGCCAGTGCCAGGACAGCTGCCAGACAAACTCGGTTCCCTAGCAGCGATATCTCGCTCATTGCTGCCTGAATAACACACTCATGTCTTGGAGTCCTGCACTCTCCAGCTTTCAGGAGAGCACTTGTCAAAGTTGAGCTGACGCAGGAATTTGTACGTAAGGAGCTAAAACACAACTTGCCTTTGACTCCTTCCATCAGCTGGATTGCTTCTCCACGGCAGGTTCAGAAAGAAGGGAAAAGCTAAAAGGAATTTTGCACCAAATAATTTGTAAACCTGTGTGATACTAAGAGAAAAGTCATATAGGAATAAGGATGAAATATATACAATTTATTACATGATACCTGATACTATGGAACTCCCTACCCCATGGAGCTTGAAAGACCTGCAGAAAAACCATGAACTTGATAGCCCAAAACAGTCAAATCATAACAAGCTAGCACAAGAATCAGATCTCTCTTTGAATAACCTTTACCTCCCAAGATCTTGGTAGAATTTGACAATGTAATCCTTCTAAAAGGGCCCACACCACTGAGTTTTGAGGATGACAAAGATTGTGTATTAATGGGTTATTTGTACTCCAACACTGAGCTTGCAGGTTGATGCTCCCAAAGTTGGAATAGTTACTCCTCAGGGCAAGGCTCCTTTTGGCTGGAAATACTTTACTATTTGAAACTTCCTGATTCACGCTTCTTGGGATTCTGCAAATAGCTGGGGAGGAAGGCATCTGTGTCCAGATAAAAGACATTTGTGGATTTGCTGTCGGAGGCATGCGGTTCCCAGAGTAGCATTACCAGCCATCCCCAGGAGCCGAAGGAGATGACTGTGAAAACGACACCTATGGGGACACAGAGCGTGAGAGGGACAAATGGACAGCCACAGGCAGATTCTGGCTCTGGAGGTCGGTTAGGACTCTGGTAGATTATCCAGTGAAAATATTCACTAGGAAGAAAGATAACATTTATATTCCTCCAGATATATTTTCGCTCGGTTTTACTCTGACCAGGCAGTCACGCCAAGCAGCTGTGTTTTCAAAATTCACCTTTATGGTGTGAAATTGCTTTACAATCTAAGGGGAGGGGAGGGAGCTGAGGCTTGGTTTTAGCAGAAAGTTAACATTTCAGACTAAACTTCTTTTAGCTAACTAAAACTTGATAAGCTTTCTTCCTGTACTGCCACATAAACATATATGGTATGGCTCCATCCCAGCTTCTGAGGTTGAGAGCTCCAACTCCAGCTCTACTCTGAAAAGATATTCTGTAAAAAAAAACACGTCTGTATTTATTGGTTCTCAGTCAGTCATACCTCAGATCTGCTCATTTAAAAATAAAAAAGATGTTTTTTCTTGCTGCCGGTGCTTAAGCTGCACCTGGCTCACAAATCATCTCTCATAGACTTCAGCTGGACCTTAACTGTGCCCGCGAGGCGTCTCGCTGGGCTGGGGTTGTGGACAAGGCGGTTGGTGCCAGGAAGAGCACAGCTTGTCTTTCACAGCCCTCGGAGGGTGTGTGGGGCTGGCAGCCTTATAAAACATCTTTTTTTGCTTAGAAGCTGAATGCATTCAACCTGCTGGTCAGCTGAAGTGTTTCAGAAACCACCTGAGGTTGTGCTGAATACCCTGAAAGCAGAGGTGAGAGGCATGTTCATCATGTAGCTAATGGAAAAGGTCACTGTTCTTCCTTTAATGAGGTGGGCCGGCTCCCTCACAACACTTCTGGCTTTCTCTCCAACGTGCCTCTCAGGAGGGACAGTGCAGTTATGTTACATGGACTGCAAAATCCTACCGGAGGGAAGAAATGTTCTTCATGGGTAATTTAAGTGTATTTATTTTATTTTAATGTGGTTTCATAGACTTTTAATTGAGAGTCATCTCAGGAGACAAATTCCTCATAGTTTTCTAGAGGACCAGGAAAACACGAGGACCCTGCAGGGCAGCGCGGATCCTGGGGGATCTGCTGAGCCCATGGCTGTGGAGAGGGAGCGAGGGAGGATGGGCTACTGAGGGAGCCACCAGCCCAGCCAAGCCCGAACACTGCCAACCGCCGGGCCTATCTGCAGGAAATGCTCGGGCTCTGCCGGCAGAGAGGTTGGGGCTGGGGAGACACTAAAACATCCGTGGGGAACACCAAGCCCCTGCTGGAAGCAGAGGCAGGAGCAGATAGGGTGATGGCTGAAGCAAGCCCCAGGAGCCAAGCAGAGGGAGAGAAGTACCACTGCACCTGTAGTAGGCTAGAGAGAAGAAAAGGGGCCGGGGGAAGAAAAGGAGGGGGATGGCTTATCTGATAATTGCTAATTAGCTCTTGCTGGCAGGGAACGCAGAGGTTCTGTCAGAAGTAGGGAGGGAGCCCTGAGCTGGTTTTGCCAAGGTAAGCTCTGCGCAGGTGTTCCAACCTGCAGCCGAAGGGGGGGGTGTCTCTGCTCAGAGGCAGGGGGAGCACTGTAAGGGGGGAAGGCACCTGATGTGACTCAAAAGCAGCCAGGTCTGCGTCATGCTTAATCTTCTTTCCCCAACCAAACGTTCCCCGGGTGTTCACCAACTGCTGTGGCCATGGAAGCAACGGTTATCTGTGCTCAGTTGTATTTCTTGCAGAAACTTTTGTATTTTACCCTTGGAAAAAATGAAATTGTGTTTTGTCAGGAAGCAAAGGGTGAGCTGAGGGAGTGTGTGGGCTGTTGTTTTCTTAATGCACTTGATGTAAGGTGCGCTGCAAGGGGTAACTGATTGCTGGTCCTCCTGCCTGGGGGTGAGTCCTCAACCTGTGTCTCTAGAAGGAGCATTCCTTCCCTTTTTCTCTCTCTTTTATTTCTATAGGTTTCCCTCCCACCCTGTCCTTTGACTCCTTAAGATAATGTCCTATCATTCAACTTTAACGATTTTCTAGCTTTAGCTAGAAGCTTTCGTTGCAATTTAACTCCTTCTGGTTGTCCGAACAGAGGTGGAGAGCTCTTGCATGTTTTCCTCTCCCTTTGCAACTTGTTTATATTTCTCTTGTGTCCTTTTTTGAATGACCTCTTTCTCTTGTCTATGCTTTCTCCTACTAAGTTCCTACCTTCCAGATCTGCTTTCGTCCTTCAGTGGGAGTTTTTCTCTCTCCTCTATGTATGTGTGAGTCTGCATACACTAATGATAGGGTTCAGTGCTTTGCGACACAAGGTAATATTTCTTGCATTACAAGCATGCATAAATGTTCCTATTTTGAATTGGTTTGATCTGTGCTCTCGCTTAGCAGAATGATAAGAAACTGTTTTTCTGAGTAACTGCCCATCTATTTTCAAGCACTCTGCTTCAAAGAGGAAAAAGGTTGGCAGCTGTTTCATTTGTTATATCAATGTCAGTACAGCTATGCTTTTAAATGGGTGAAGTCTTTTATTGGAGGGGGTGAAATCTGCCTAGGATAGGCCATCAGAGCACTGTCACAAATTCTTTTTAAGTGGCAAAGCCAACGTAAAGAATTGCTGTGTGACTAATAAATGCATTATCATCTTTAAGCTATAAAAACTAAACCATTCCCTCCTCCCATAGGAAAGAAGGTCTCATTTACCAAACTGCTACAGCGTTAGGGTGTAAGAGTTCAAGATGGTCTACGGTGATGTAAGCACACTCTTTACACAATGTTGAACCTGTAGGGAGTTATCTCACTTTTATTTTGAGGCTAAGAGGCAGATGAACCTTTATCATTGGTCTAAAGAATACACATATACGTATATTGTTTCTAGTTCACTTAAATCTCAGTAAACAGGGTTATGCTTACAACAATAAAAATAATTTTGGCAGCTATGGCAGAAGGCAAGAGAGACTAGGATAGCTCACACCACTGAGGAAAAGAGAATGCCTTCTAATTAGGATATAGCATGCAGCTGTGAGGTGGGGGGGACCAGCCTCTTGTTTACCCTCGACAACAGCACAAGGGGAGAAGAGGTTTTGTTCCCGCTGACTGCCGGTAGCTAATCCTCTCCTTGATGTGGAAATCGGAGAGAGGGCTTTTTCAAAAGAGAGGGAGGAAATGAATGTCACAAAATGGATGAAGACTACACTACTCATTGGTTTTGCTTTGTGACTGCTGTGGCTCCAGGGAGCACGAGACCATTGGCTTCAGCCGAACCTGAGCGAGTGGTGGCTGTAATTTCTGCCATCTCTTATTTTAGGAAGATTTACCAGAGCATGATTTCTCTAAGTCACTGCACAGAAGTGGCAGCACTTGTAAACAGATGATGATGAACTACCTGTGGGAATTATTCCTCCTACGTACAGTGCTGTTGGAGGGTAATATCTCCCTGGTAGCAGACAGCTGCAGGAATCCAGCGAGAGCAGAGGGACCAGAGAGGCTAATCTTCATCCCACTCTTCCTGCCCTGCAACAGGTTGACTTTTGGTGGGATAGCTTTGGGGATAGTATAGTAAACACGTGCTGTTTGCATTGGCCATTCAGTGACGTGATTAAACACCACGCCTGCTGAAACAAGAGGCTGGGATGTAAGAAGGGAATGAAAAGGGGCGGGAACTCTAGCTCTCGCCTATGCAGAAGTATCCGTGCCGCACGCTCACTCTGTTCCCCTCTGCAACACTGACTGTTATCTCCAAAGCTCTCCAGCAAATAGACTCCTCCAATGCCGTCTACGTTTACCTTTTCACAAGAGCATCTGTCACGGTCTGATTAAAACCAGAATATGCTGCTTGACAAGACCTGGCCTAGGATATCAAAGGATCAGTCTGGTAGAGCCAGGATGCTCTCTGGAGATGGTACAGTCCTCTGGCGATGGAGCTCCATCCAGATTTGACTTCTGCCAGCACCCACAGATGCCACCCCCACCAGCAGTCGCACCTCACACGTGGTGCTGGCTACCTGCGTAGATACCTGTGTAGACAGCACTTCATCTGCCCCAGTGACACCCCCCTCTCATGCAGTACTGCATGCCCCATCCTGCCTGCCAGCACTCTTCAGGGTGTGCTCAACAGCCTCAAAGCTGGGAACCCATTTAACGTGTTTAAAGACGATAGTTTTAAAAATAGAAAGGAAAGCAGGTTTCCTTATTTCTTCTTTTTTTTTTTTTTTTAATAAAAAAATCCCTTCTCCCATATGGGCATGTAGAGTAAAGAACTGTGCAAAAACGATGCTATCTTCTCGCCTTGCTTTCAGCTCTAACAGACTTGTTCAGAGTATAATCTGGTCCCAAAAAAGAGTATCAAAGGCTTGTTTCCCACTTCAGGAGAGCGCAGTCTCTACTGCCAACCACCAAGATCACTCATCTGTTACTTATCATCATGTTTCGTGAACTTTTTGACATTTGAAGCACCTCTTTTTATGGAATGAGGAACAGATCAAGTGAATTTTCTGTATCACTCACTGAAGATTTCAGACACACACACTCAATAAGCCAACACACCGCAGCTTTCACTTAATTATTTCTATGAAAGGGTATTGTATTAATTTTCTGTACTGTGAAAAAAATGCTTTCATAAGAATACAGAAGACATATTCTTCTAGTATTAAGATATGAAATGTACGTGTCTTGGCTTGGATTTTATTGAACTTTATCGTATGACTCATGCTTGGTGGGGTTTTGGGGTTGGGTTTGGGGGTTTTTTTTATTTTTTTAAGTGCACATGCTAGTAACAAACGGCATAACACCAAGGAGGACAGACTCCTGTAATATATGTGAGCTAGTCTGTATCCATTTGAATAATTAGGTGTTTTCTAGTGCACTTCGTGGTCCTCTCCTTCCACCAGGGCCTGACAGAAAAGCGCAAGATGCTGTGTTTGTGCACCGTTACATTACATGTACTATTTCTTAGTGATTTCCAAACACAGTTACCTCTACTGCACCCTGACTAAGAGAGGCTGGCATGATGAAAAAGCATGGATAATAGCCTTTTGCACAGGCAGGCATCCAGGAGGCTTTGTTAGGAAGATGGCTGCCACTCAAGCGCAGGTGATGAGCCCTATGAGCAGGCAGTCCGGGCAGCCTGGCCCGTGGTTTGGGTGCAGAGCTGCAGGGCCTGACCTGAGCTACTGGGTTGTCTCTGTGTCACGCTCCCAAGCCTCCGTGCTGTGCTGGTGAAGTTGCCCAGGACTCTTGCCCAGGGCCTTTCCGAAGCAGAGCAGTGCTGTGTTTGTGGGGCAATTGGAGGGAATGACACCATCCACAATGTAGATACGGAAAACCACAGGAATTCAGTCTTTAGGGTGTTGACTGCTTCTCTTCTAAAAGTACTGAACTGTCTGTTATGATCACACTGACTTCTCATCTCGATACCAGACTCAAGCCCTCTGGGAATTTATGAATTTTTTAATATATAGATCAACATATATATATATTCGCTAAATGGTGCTGTCATGACCCGTTGCCCAGATTTCACAGGGTAGAACTCAAGCAATGAAATGTCTGCAAGTTACTCAATTTGCACATCTAACGCATAGTTTCTGTAATGCTTATAGTTGTGTGCTGGATATAATAGATTTTGATGAACCATATTCACAAGTTCACATGTGCAAGATACCATACAGTAGAGCAAACTGAACGAGAGATTTAATCCGTGGTCTTTATCATGTGGTGTACCTGAGCACATGAGTCTAAATGTAGAGACTGAAATGTTAATAGCGATATTTTCAGGCTGATGTTTGCGAGTGTCCACCTTTACCTTTCTCGACCACCGGTTCTACATTGTAATGCTGCAAGAATTCCCTTGGGATTCCCACATGATCCAACATTAGCTGGAGGCCAGTCCTCTCTTCCCCTTACCTGAGTAAATCCTTTATACACTCTGTGAAAGAAGAGATTAAGAAACAGACTCCCAGCTCAGGGAAAACCTCGTATTCGGGTCCCCTGAGAAGAGGTCCTTCATCTCCAGCACTGCTGTGTCTAGATAAAGAGAGAATATGGAGCAATATTGCAATGCAAATCCAGATCACCAGGTCCAATATTTGAAAATTAACCTACTCGGATATATTGCTGATTAAGCATGCCCTGGTTAAAAGGCAAAACATCTGCAGAGGATATATCTTTTGGATCAATTAAGGTGAATACCACTGAGGTTGCACTGTTCAGTACGCTCTGTCGGAGTAAAGCCAGATTCAAAGCCAAGTTCAGGAAGCCTTCAGTAAAACCAACACAAAATTTGATTGTTGGATTTGTTTTTCTCCCAGTGGAAAAGCAGATAAGGTTTCAGGGTAATTAGCAGCGTGATAGATTTAAGGAAAATAATGCTGGAAAATCTATGAAGTAGGATGAGAAATAGAGGTGCTGTGAGTACCATCTGTCAGCTTGGTTTACATTTAGATCCCTTCTGAAAAGAATCTTTCTGTTTTACTGTGGATGAGTGTTTCTCCCATCCCCATTTAAAACTTGAGGCGGACCTTAAAAAAGAAATTAAAAAGATCAGTGACACATGCAAACAAAAAGCTGACATGGGGGTCGAGCACACGTGTAACTCTAGCAGTTTTCTTCATTAGGACGGAGATGGTATAATCCAGTATAGAATACACATATACTATATGCATACTATACATACGCATTCTTACAGCTAGTTTCGCACACTAAATTTGGATAACTTTCCATTAGTGACCCAGGCAATTTATCTAAGCTCCACCTCCCCTGTATGCCTTACTGCTTTTTGGTATGTCTTTACATTTTCTTCGTCACCGAAGCTCACAGTATATACTAAAACATCTGTTGCCGAGAGAAGTAATGTTCCTCATGGTGTTTTTAGCAATGAAGATGTTTTTTTAAGGCTTAAGTGCTAATGCCAAACTCATTTACAGTTACTTTTGGCATTGTAAGCAATAGGGCTGTGCGTTCCGTTCAGAAAGTATTGACAATTTAGGTTAAGTAAACAAAAAATGCTTTTGCATGCTTTTTTATTAAACCTCCTACATAGGAAGGAGGTAGCCTGCAGAGAAAATGTTGGAGACTTATTTCAAAGACAGGTTATAGATTTTTGAGGAGAGATCCAGTAAAATCTGGGATGAACGATCTGTCCCAAAGCCAAAATAATTTGAAGGAAAAGAACAGTTGGAAGAAAACAGCAGCTGATTTTGTCAGCTTGAATCAAGCAGAAGAGTGAAACCCAGTTTCCTGAGAATTCATGAAAAGAGGTATTTCAAAAAAAGAAAGAAAGTAAGGATGCTGTATCGAGATGGTCAAAAATCACTCAGACTGCCAGCCTTTTTAACTGGTACTCTCATCAGCTAAAGAGCTGCCCATGCAAGCAGTAGGTGGGCAGGAGGCATCAGTAAAACACGTAAGCACCGTGTTTCTCCCAGTGACTCACTCGATATCGTTTCCCACTCAGGACGGAGCACATGCTCTGTCTTGGTGCTGAAAGGTGCCATTTCCAGAGCGAAACACTGAAACTGAGCTGCTGACCTGCACAGCAGTTCAAGAGAGGTTACTGCCATTTTTGCTTAGCTAAGAGTGATGACTTCACTCCCAGCCTTTTTTTTTTTTTTTGGTCTTTTTTTTCCTTACGTTTCCAGGAGGACAAAATATCTTAAAAATTTTGAAAATAATATAGATGTAAATATCAGCACTGAGAAATCTCTGAGGGTGGCAGAGATTTCTGCCATTTCTGGAACAGGCTGCCCAGAGAGGTGGTGAAGTCACCGTCTCTGGAGACATTCAAAACCTGCCCGGACAGGTTCCTGTGAAATCTGCTCTGGGTGACCCTGCTCTGGCAGGGGGGTTGGACTAGATGATCTCCAGAGGTCCCTTCCAAGCCCTACCATTCTGTGATTCTGTGAGAGAACAGCGGGGCTAGCTCAGGAGTCTTGTCTCCAACCTTTTCAGGTTCTGGATGCTCTCTGGAGAAAACAGCATGTGGTGCTGCCACACGTGGTGCTGCTGTGGGATGAAGCATTGGGAGCCTGGCAGTCAAGGAAGAGGGAATGCTGGCCACAAAAGTTCCAGCCATCTAAAGCTTTCCTTCCCTAAAAAGTGAAGGTGTAAGTACAGCTTTTATGGCTGCCTTACTGGGTCTTCAGGTATTGGCCTTGACCACTCACACTGTTGCTGCTGGTTTAAAATTTCAGGGGGAAAATTTTCACTTCTGCATTCTCTCCTTAATCTCCCATCTGGCCCTCTCTTGTATCCATGTGGTTTTTTTCCACATAAAACCTAAACATTTAGCTAGCATTCTGCATTTGTAATTCTGGGTCAATGGCAACAAGACCTTATGCTTGCCCTCATCTGCCTAGACTGTTGATGTGAAGACTGAAGTACTTTGCCCAGGCGAAGTACTCTGGGTATGGGGTTTTGGTTTGGTAGGGTTTTTCTGCTGTTTTCAAGGGCAAAGTCTGCTTTCTGTCTTCTGTGCCTACCATCGTAATTTGGAAAAGAGAGGCACAGCCATGGGGAAGCAATGGGTTAGAGGCTATTTTGACTGATACTGACTGTATTGAAATCCATGGACCAGCTGATTCACACAAGAGTACTGACTAAATAAGTGTTCTTTAAAAAAAATCACCTTTCATTTTGGGATAGGTGAATCAATTTTCAGCTCCTGACTGTAGAATTTTTTTGCTAGATGGCCTTGAAAAATTGTTGAGCTCGTCACAAGTATTCAGAAAAGACTAATTTATGAACATATTTTTGTGAGATTTGCTTCTGTTCAGACATACCAAGTACAATCAGTTTGATTGTACAATCAGGCTGATTCAGCGCTCTAAGTGGAACATAAACATATTCTTGTCTTTAAGTATATTTTCTATATTAGCTAACTTTGTTCTAGAATGATCAGCAGTGAAAGAGTTAACAATGCTAACATTTAGTCTGTCATCTTCAGATTTCAGAGTCAGTATTGTATAGGGATGAACAGTTCAGATCAGCTGAAAATTATTCTTTTGATTGTCTTTGGTCTCTTGAAGATACGACTGCGTCAGTTCTGTTTGATTCATGTCTTCAAGGATTTCTTCACAGCCATGACTCTCAGGAACATAATTTTATTTTAAATGGGATGTGAGACTTCAGAGCACCGGCTTGATAACAAATTTAATAATGACATAAAGTCTTGTGTGAAGGCAGCAAAAGAAATTTCAGAAGCACAAGAATTCAATTGAACATGCCTGCCTGCCTTCCACCTTCTTGCTTTCTCCCTGTCGTATTTAAGTTCAGATTGGTATTTGTTTACGTAGCATGCAGTAAGCTAACGCCAGCTATCATCTCTCCGCTCCTCCTGCCTGATTATTTCCGTCTCTGTGAAATATTTATTGCTGTTTCTTACATTCTTATATCCTGAGGGCTATGGCTTTTGTTTACATCTTAATGGAATTAAGTAGCAGAATGTGTTTGCACAAGCCTTACAGGCATGCTCCTGCTTGGTCTGTTCAGGTATGAATTAAAGCTGCTTGTAAGCGACTTGAAAACTGAAGTTTTGTAAGTAAAGGTCTACGTTTATAGTAGAACAGAAAGTGTCTTACATTACACAACAAGAGAAAAAGTGCAGTTTTGGGACCGTTCACCCAGCTGAGCAGTTTATTTCCCTGCAGTAATAAACGTATTTTGTATCTTTCTACTCTTGATGTGATTCATAATTCTGTATGTTTATCCATAACAAGGCATGGATACAACCGAATCACTTGGCAGAAGGTTTGCCAGTTTAAAATCTGTTTGCCCGTCCCTAAATCTACTGCCTAACGATTTCTCATTTGTAGTCAAATTTACAAAAGGATATATAGTGGTCTTAACACTGCAACACTTGATTTCAGGCGAGCAGGGCTCTCCCATGCAAGGTGTAGGAGACGAGTGTTGAGTCTTCCGCTTGCCTCAAACAATCTAAGCTTGGATCTGACGCTTTTCTGCAAAGCTCTCTGCTTCGGAGGCTGCTGCTCTCCGCTCCTGGGTCCAGGGAGCTTCAAGTCTTTATGCAAAGTGGAGCACCTTTAAAGAGGGCCAGCGTGGGACTGTCGCCCCTGCCCCATAGGTCCCTGGGTAGGACACTCACCCAAGGGTGAGAGGGAGCTGAGCCCCCGTGTCCCATTTTCTCTGTGTGCTGAACAGGCTGATAGAAATCATTAGTGGAAACGAAACCTCTTTGCATATCTATCTGGTGCCTGAGAGCTCTGAGGAAGTTATTGTCAGTCCACTTCTGTGGCAAGAAAACTGCTATTTATCACAATCCAGTTTAAACTGCACCCACAAACTGTGCATACTGTGATATACTTTTCCCCTAGAAGTACTGAGAGGACTGTGTGTGTGAAATTGTATTTGCAATTAAATAACTCCTCTTAGCTGCTTCTGAGCAAGCGTCATGAGGTATGTCTGTACTGCCGAATAAACCACGGCAGGAAGCAATACCTGGCCGAGTGGTGCAAGACGGGTCCTGTGGGTCCTCCCGGTGCCTGGCTCCCCCTTCCCAAGTGGGAAACACGTTGTAGTACAAAGCCTGCTAGAATAACGTCAGAAAACCGTTCAAGGTGGAGGGAGACAAAGTTTGGGCAGCTGTGTCCATATTGCCCTTCGGGAGCAATCCATGCAGTGAAATATTTCCAAAAATGCTCCCGGTCTTTCTCCTGGAGAAGGTTATCAGGTGTAGCCCACAACAGGGAGCTCACTAGCAACTGAGCAATACCACTCATCTGAGCCGTGGTGCCAAGGCTTGCTGTGTGGCCTTTTATTTTTTTGAATTTAGTGGTAGGGGTGTGCTCAATGAATCTCAGCAGAGGCCAGGAGCCACAATTTCTACCCTTGCAGAGGTAGACTGTAATGAGGGAAAACAGACTGCAGGAGGAATTTTGCTTCCCAGCTTATGTCAGGGATGTTTATTTGAGGCATAGGATGCTATTGGGTTGGGAAAAGAGAAACAGAGATGACTCTTGCAACTTTTAAAAAATATGTATGTTTAATATGGTTTTAATGGTGACGAGAATAAAATACATCTGGGGAATATCTGTCTCTCAAAAAAAATCAATTAATAAAACCAAAACAAATTGTAACTGGAGCAGGACATACAAAGAAAGATTAAGAGGTAAACGTACATAAAATATGTTAAAATACATTAAAAATAAAAATTTTCTTTCTGCTTGTACATTGTCATTTAGGTCTGGACCACACTTTCGAAAGCGGATTTCAAAAAACTAACCTAATTTCCCCATAGATAATGAAGTTCCTAAATCACTCAGATGTTGCAGAAAGTAATCCCCCNGAAAAGAAAAGCTTAGTTAAAGAACAGCTTAAGTTAAAGGTTTGCACAGTCTGTCATTTTTGTAGGGAATAAGAAAGGTTCCCTAAGAAGTGAGAACTATGATTAATAACACTGTATCTGTAAAAGAGAAGAATTTAGAATTCTTTTGTTACATTTCAGGGAAAATGCTAGTTGGAAGATTATTGGTTGGTGTTGAACTTTCCAACAACTTTCAGAGATAATTCTCTTAATTAGGACTCTCGATTCATCACTTTGCCATTCCCGTTGTCTGTGAAAATGAGAAGTTTGGGTCCAAGAGAGCAGACTTAAACAGCAAAAGGTAGAACCGCCTGCCCTGGTCCGAGATCAAACCATAGCACTTACTTTTCAGCACTATGTATAAATATATACGTATACACATATATATGTATACATATATATACACACACACATATTTATATGTATATATACGTATATACATATAAAAAGGGAATTGAACAACTGCAGAGTCATGGACAGCAACGGCAGTGAGCAGAGCTTGAGGAAACATGTGACCAGTGACAAAAGTGACAGGAATTTGGTTTGTTTAGCTTGGAGAAAAGGTGACTTAGAAAAATGGTAATAACAATCGCCAGAAATGCTAAAGGCCACCAAGAAAAGAAGAGAATAAAACTGTTTGTTCTCCCTGGCCTATGTGAACAGGACAAACAATTATGATCTCAAACTGCATGAAGTGAGATGTAGCTGAGACATCACCGGTCAGAATAGCGAAGGAGTGGTGTGAGGTGAGCTGGTAGGCTCTTTGGTGTCAGAGGTTTTAAGAACATCTCTTTGGATTTTTAAGTACAAACATCTGTCGGGATGGTCTAGGCACAGCCAGTTCTACCTTGGGAGAGGTGGATGTCCTAAATGACCTTCCTTGTTGATCTACTCCAATCATTCTACTACTCTTACAAGAAATCACAGCACTCTTCAGCTGTACTTTAAAAAAAAAAAAAATTCCCTTTTTTGTTTTCTAAGGCTGCTCTCCCCTGAGGTCACAAATGATATAGAGACCCTCATGCTATAAGAGTTCCAAGCAACACTTTAGCCAAATGTTGTCTGAATGCATCATTTCTACCCCTTCCTACCCTCTACATAGTCCTAGAAAATTGCTTTACATTTGAGGGGGGCAAAAATATTTTCACGCTCTATCTTGACCACAGTAACTTGGAAAGAAAGATGTTTTATGTGAGCAAAAATATGCCTTCCTTTTTGGAAAGTGTTTTTCACGTTTATGATCTTGGCCACAGAAGCAAAACGTGAATGATATACAGTTGTACCCGTTGCATACAGGGTTTTTTCACTGCAGGTAATGGCAGAAACCACAACTGCAGCACGGTCTTTTTCTGTTATGTCCTTCGGATTCCATAATCGGCTGGGATTGTTTCTGGAGTCAGCCCATGCCACCCTGAAGTTTACTCAAAAGGACGAAAACTTTTCCTACCCCTATAATTAAAGCCAATTGGCCTTTTATGTTGAAGTATATATGAGAGAAGTTTTTAAAGTAATGAGATGGATATCTATTCAGCAAAATGGGTACACGTGTTTTTTTGGAATCCGTATAGTTCTTGATATCTGAGCACACTCAAGTATGGGCCTTGCTGAATCATAACTACAATGCTGTTAGACTTTGCTGGTTCCAAACTATGGAGCTTAGAAGCATAGTGCTCCCTGATAAAACTTGAATGCATCCTAAATGTAGAAAAATAATGTGAAAATGCACAGTACAGAGAACAGCAGCTTTATTTTCTTCCAATCTACTTATATATCTGTAATCTACACTCTTTTCTCTTTCTAATCCTGCCATGCTTCTTGCAGACTGCCTGGTCCAGCTGACTCAGTTGTTTACTTTTGAAGATCTTCTGTTAACCACTGGTGACTTTCAAATCATCATTCAGCACATCATCTCCTCTGCCATACTGTCCCCTGCTTAATTTTGGTGTCCTTGATTGCCCTCCTTGATTCTATGATTCCTTCTCATTTCAGATCCTCTTAGATTAAGATCAAAGCTTTTAAACGTCCTCTCTATCTATCTTAGTCCATATCATATCTACAGCTTGCTTCTGTCCCTTGAAATATCTATCCTGCAGGAAGTGTGCAGATAAGCATCCTTTTTACTTTTGTTATTGTTGCCGGTTTTCACTTATGCCTTTGCTGTTCAATTTCTTCATTAATATATATCAGATTCAGTCATCTTCTCACGCTGTTACACTCTCCAGGGTTTTAAATTTGAAGGTTCAGTAGGATCAGAAAACCCCATGCTGAGGGCAAAAGGACATTTAAAAATGTACCGACTCAGATCTTGGCTACAAAAAGGCGTAGATCTCCCAGATGCTATGCTTGGAAGGTGTGACCAGGAAAGATCAACAGCATTATGCACAAGAGCTCTGGCCAGGGTTAAAAACAGTAAGTGGGCCATGAAGCGTGTGAGATGAGCCAGCTGTACTCCACCTGAGTGTTTCATTAGGACTACTTAATGCTGATGGGACCCTGGGTCTTCACATGGAGCTCTAGCCAAGCAAAGGGAAGTCTCCTGGGGCAGAGTTCTGCTTGCCCTATGACTAAAAGTCTAAATATTTTGCTTTAACGGATTTGATTTCTTGTCTTCTTTCCAAAAGTCCTTTCTTTCCTTGTCTCCCATTAGTTTATATTTCCAAAGGGACAAAAATGGACTTAACTCCACAGTTAATGCCTCATCCCATGTTCTGCTTAATCTGCGATCAGAGAAGGACAGAAAAATAAATATTACCAAAACTGAGATGCAAAATAAGTGCCAGACCAGTCTAAACTGAATGAATGGGTAGGCAGAGTAGGTTACAGTGAATTGGGAATGTTTAGATACAGCCTGGTTTGTTGAACTTGGAGGTAACACCCAGATGTCGGGGCTGAGGGGCTGGCAGGATGGACAAATCCATGAAGAAGAAAATAGAAACAGAACATGTAGAGGAAGATTGAGTTCTTTTTCTACTACTATATTAACAGCTAAAGATCCATGAAGTGCAAGGGAGGTGAGCTGCAACATTAGCTTGGACAGGAGATGGATCTGAAGTCAGTCCTCAAGACAGCAAACTGACAACAACTGTGTTTATGTTCATAGTTCATATTGCCCAGAAATAAGGTGTGGAGGGAGAAGAGAACAACAGTACCCACGGAAAGCTGGGCGGACAGCAAGGCTTCTCCAAAGGAGTGGGCAGGAGGGAGAGGAAGGAAGGAAGCACAGACGGTTGCGGAAGCCAGGGAGGACCTGGCTTCAGGTAGAGTCAGCAGAGCCCACAGCACCTGACAGGTCACCGAGGAAGAACTTCTGCACCCAGCTTTGGATCAAGGAAATGGGCATCTGGACCCTGTCAAGAGCAGCCTGCTTGTTCCATAAGAAAGAACCTAGGTTTTCTAAACTTTTAAAGAAAGAGTTAGTGTTTCTAAATCACTTTTAACCCCCACAGGAAAGGCCCCATGTCAAAGCTAAGTATTACAGTTTAATCTGCATCCCTGACTAATGTACAAGACAACTTTTGCTTATCACCTATTAATTTTTTCTTTCGTCCTATGTTCAGAAACCTTTTATGTGAGAGGGATATCTGTAACATCAAAACACCATAGGAATTGTACTCCTGTAAACTGATCTATCTTTAATCAGCTAGATTATATTCAACTAACTATGTATTATCTGAAAGGAAGAACTGATAATCTAAAAGGGGATAAACAAGCTACCTTTTTGTAGTGTAGAGGGAATTAAAATGCAATGCATAATATTTATATGTCCGTCATGTATAAAACTGCTCTGCTTCTGAAACACTAACTCTGCAACTTGAGTTAGAAAAATCCATCCAGTCATTCAGCTACATTAATATTATACAATGAGTGGATGACATAAAACGCTATTGTCTTTTTCTCTTTGCTTTTTGCTTCTATTACTAATAACAGTAAGAAGTAAGAAAAACTTTTTATGCAAGGTAAGTTATTTAGTAAGCTAGTTATAATTCATGTGGAAAGAGAATGTTGATTTTTATGGAAAGGCTGAAATGAGAAGATATAAAGCATCCTTTTGTCAGATAGGTTTCAGGGGCTAACTACTTCAACTGCGCTCAGAAACAAAAACGGCACTTCTAAAAAGAGAAATACCTTGATAACCAGACTGCAAGACCATGACACATTTATCTAAGTAAAAAAATTTCTGTGACGGAAATGACAATGGATTAAAAAAAGAACATTTAAAGCAAGCAGAATGATCCACTGGAAGAAAATAATAGAAGAAAGTTTCTAACTTATGATTTTTCAATGGAAAAAATCAATAACCTATGGTGTATAGTAAATTAGTTACTTATGTAAGATGTCAAACCCTGTAAATGATGTAAGATTTGATTTTTACAGAGCAGTTCTGCCTGTGAGAAGTTTTGCAATAGTAACTACTAGTGATTAAAATGTCAGCATAAGGGACTGCTGCAGATTCTACCCCTGTAATAACAGAATGTAATTAATACATGCTTAGAAAGTCCACATAATAACAAATAGAAAGTTCAAATTATTTTAAAAAGTGGTTCAACTGAAAATTAAAAAACAGCACTGAGGTACAGCAAGGCGGTCTCCATATGTGGCCCTTTTTTTAATCAGAACATACTCTACAGCTGCCTTTGCAGCATATTTACCACCCTGCCAGCCATGTTCGGGGACAGTGTCAGATTGCCTGCGCCTGGCTTTTGCAAAAATTGCACACATTCTGAACGTGATGCATTTGCAATTTCATAAAACACTCTCTTATTCTTAGTTATTTGCATTCTTCATTTCCCAGCAAGCCGAATCCCAACAGGGCCTGACAGTTTCAATGACAGCGGTTTCTTCTCACTTACTAGAGCATAACATAAAGAAAACACAGCAGAATTCCTATAGGCTTTACCTTACCTCTTAATGTACGCCTTGCTTTGAATATAAGATCCAGTCCTTCGTTCCTGACAAGTCTAGTACTACTATTTTTAAGTGTGAAAGGAACGTGTGGCATCACACAGTAGTCACAGCTCAAATCTGAACTCTGCAGTGGCAATTTAGGTTTATCTGCTAGGGAATGTCTTCTTTAAAAGATAAAGCGACATTATGTGTATTTCACGTTTACCAGAATGCAGACTGTTGGAAAATAGTGGCAATGGAAAATTTTTGGGGGCTTTGAATGTGGAAGTTGTCCTACTGTATTTTTGGTTTTGCATTCTTTTCCTTCCTATAGTTTGCTTTCATTCAGCTAGAAGTATATCTGCTTGCAAAAATACAGCTTGTCCCATTTTGTTGTTGTGACAGATGTGTTCTGCACACTTCAAGATTTCCGATATTTTTGGCATCTTAACTTCCTTGAAAACTTTTTTTTGAAGTATTGCTGTCCCTAAAGCAACTTCTTTAACAATTCCTTCTAGCTGGACGCGCTACCAAAGCAGGTATGCGATTGTTCCTTTTGGAGACTAGGTTACGACGCATGCTCAAAGTGCAAACATCTGGCAGCCTCTCTGAAACAAAGAGCTGAGTTGTACGCGGTATGTTCAGCCTCCCATCACAGCTCCTCGCCACAGGCATCCCCAAAGCATTAACATGTTTTCATATTCACCTAGTAAAGGACAGTTGGAGTTCAAATTAGGAGACACTGGACAAACTTTGGGAACGCTCACCTTGCTATCATCAGCTAATCCTTGCCTTAGCGTGCGGTGCCGCAGGAGGGAGTAGATTTCTGCTCACAGTAGACATCACACTATGAGTAATTTCCCTTGAAAAACATAAGACAATGATGTAGATACTATGAAATGTTTCACAGTCTCTCTGCCAAACTTCTTTGGGATCTTCCAGCCCTGCTTTAATTTACAAAAGTTTTGAGCTATGCAGAAAAACAGCACATGGGGTACTCATGTGCTTTCACTGTTTTCCTTTTAGTAGGTACCACCGTTAAGCAATGTTATCCAAGCTCTTCTGAAATTATATTGATTTTTTTGTTTGCTTCTCAGAGTTTTCCCAGACACAAAACTCCAGTAAAATGACTACCTTCACCCCCTCCTAGTTTTTGTTGCTTAGTTACAGGCTTGCTAGATCCAAGCTATTCCATCTATTAGGTGGAAAAGACCTTTAAAGCAGAGCTTGGGGATGAGAAGTAGAGGCATCCTAGTGATTGCAGGTAGCGTGGGGGAATTATTTGGGTTTTCATTTTGCCACCTTTCATCTATCGAACAAAACCCAGTGGAAGGAACATCCACCACAGGAAATATCTGGGACTGTCTTCAGGTGAGTTGTGGCTCTGCCCCAACAGCAAACGGGTTCCCCGAGGAAAGGGAAAGACTTGGGAGAGCAGCCTGTAAAGCTCGTAAGACAGGTTTCATTTTTCTATCGAGTTGTAGGAAGAGGATATCCCTTCAAATATATGCAAATAAAGCAAAGACCTGGAGGCTCATACTGTGTGGGCATTTGGTAGCTATTTTTGCAGAGGTTGGAAAGAAATCTACATGAGAGATTTAATTAATTAATTGTGCCACCCAAGATTTTGGTTTTCTGTATATCATCAGGAGACAGGTGTGGTAATTAGGAGAGGAAGGTATGTTGCTTCCTTCCAACCTGAGGGCAACAGGACTCGTAACTTTCAGTATGCAGGGCAATAAAACTGGGCTTCGGAAGGCAAAAGATACAGGAGCAGGGAGGGGATCCTGTAAGCTGGAAATATTCCAAAAAGGACCTTTAAAGAGCAAGGAGACCACCAAACCAAACCTCTTAATTAATTGACTCATGCTGTAGATGGCACACTAAACTCACGCACTGAATCCTCAGTATTCCTGGTCTTAGGTGTATAAAAAGTGATACATAAATCATAATACTTACAGCCTGCTGTTTCAACACTATGGGAAATATCTGGGCTTGTAGTTCTCGTGCATCCAAGCCACGTGGAAAATGGATTTAGACTTCCATGTCCAGAAGCCCAGAGAAGCTGAAATGTCTCAGCTGTAATATAAGAAGAGTTGCAGTTCCAAGAACCTCAGCTGCCTATTAGTATTAGAAAATTCAAATGATAATTAACAGGTAATAACAGTCTTTTACTCGTCTGATATTCCCTTAAGAATTCAGAGAACATGAGTGAAAAGCCTTTTTAAAAAGAGAAAATACAGTGAGTTGCAAAAGCGATATAGGAGAGAATGTATCCTCTGTAATAAGAGATGAATGTTTGTCATTAGTTTAATGAAGGGGCCCCAGAAACCTCCTGCAGCCCCCCATTAGTCTAACAGTTAGTCCATTGTACGCATAGACAATACACGCTCACTTGCCCTTGTGGGGGATCACATCCGGGGTAAGTGTGAAGGCTGAAAATGAAGCCATTTCCACATTTCTGATGCTTAGACTTAAAGTGTCAGGAATTTAAAAAAAAAAAAAAAGGCAACAAACTTTAGATGTCCCTGTTTTTCTAAAATAATGTCTCATCACTACAACAAACTTTCTCCTTTGGTTTTGGCTGAGGGCTTGGTCTAATAATGATTTCTTTCCATCTAATATCGATGTTTCTGGTTAAAAGGAGAAGAATTTTCAAAGCATTACTGTTTGGTTTTGCACCTACCTCCCCTGGCTTGAACAAGCGTACTAGATTTGTGAAGATAGAGACATCTTGGCCACTTGTGTGAGCAATGCATGCAGTAATGAAGAGTAGGAAAATTTTAGCTTTCCTTCTTGAGAAGAGTTAGAGGTACGAGGCTGTCACTGGGAAAGGGAGTTTGAATAAGGATGAAAGGTGCAGTTTATCCTCTGTGTGCTCTGATACATAACTATATGGATGCTGATGGTATAACCCTCAAATAACAAAGTAATTGTTCAAATATCCTCTTGGGATGAAATTAAACTCTTGCGGAGATCAACAAGCCAATCGAGTCTCTGAATTCAGCAGGAGAATCACACTTTTGACCCTGCATCATAATTTCTTCCGCAGCACTTACATTTCATACATTTGCAGTACAGTGCTGTAGTTTTTTCCTGACCTGGGATCAGACACGTGATCGTAAGAGGAATAATTCTTCATCACGCCATGCTTGGCACAAGGAACCTAGGCTGAGGTCCAGAGGAGTGGAGATGCAGCTGGTGCAATGTGCAGATTTTGGAGAAAAAGCCTTGTCCTGCCACCCTTCTCTTGCTATCTGTCCTCAAGGAAAGAGGGATTTACATACCACATGACCTCCATATGTATTTGGGGGTTTCCATTATGCAATTCAGGGTGAGATTTCCTACCCAGATGCACATCTGTCATCTCCCATCCTTCAGGCAAGAGAAGACTCTACAAATGTAAGAAGTCTGTAACTCATCTGAGGGTGTAAGCAGGGACTGTCATACGTAGTCCTTGCAACAGCCTTCTGGCCATGGATAAATGTGGTTGCGAAATAAAAAGGCAAGGCTGGGGAGAAGGCAATATCACCTTTCTTTTACAGTAAATTAACAAAATTTTTTCGTAAAGTTACAAACATACAGACTTCTTGCTTCATGCTGTTTGAATATGAAAAGGCAGCAACACTTTAAGCAGATCTTCAAAAGACACGGTGTAATGTTCTCTTAAATGCAAATGGCATATGGTTGAGCCTGCTTGTGTTAATTTGAGATAAAAAGAGAGGGGGAAAAAAGGTGTCATCTTTTGAAAGAGCCTCCCATAAGGGCAATAGGAGCTGCCTTTACAAGGTGTGATGTTGAAGTCTGGCTTAGCTCAATCAGCAGCACTCGCACAGTCCCACTGAAACAGCGAAGGTTGCTGCAGCAAGAGGCAGGGAAGTAAAATATAGCAGAGACGAAATAGTATCGGCAGGAGTAACAGAGTCAATTCTTATTTCATCAAGCAACAGAAATCAGAACCAGTTCATCGTAATTGTTGCTCTGGTTTTTAAACTCAAGTCTCTCAACCAGATTACTCAGTTGAAGGCCCAGTATAATGAGAATACATGCTTTCTTTTTCCACAAGAATTGGAAATAGTATGATCTAAGACTGACAACCCCAGCATCTGGGAGTGCTTAAAGCAATTCATAGTTTTGCTCCAGTCACGTGGCTCTGGACAAAGACTGCAGAAAAATCAAATTGGTCCAGAGGAAGCCTTGATGTTGGGCAAAACTCAATAAATTGAGCAAGAAGCCTTTGATTTATTTGCCTTAATTCATTATAAATGAATGACATTCTTTCTCCTCTTGCAGATGCTTGGCTGCTATTTTTGTGTTAACATTCATGACTATGTTAACTGTGTTGCATCTTCTTATATTTGTTTTATAGATTTTATTACTCCACTTTAGAGGTTCTAAATAATTGATATATATAGTCTACTTTTTCAACAGACATTTTTGTAGGCATTATCTTCCAGATGTATTTTGTATAGGTTTAAAAGAAATGCTTACTGCATTCCAGAAATACTGTTGCCAAAGAATCTAATTTAAAAGTGGAGGGGAAATAGTTTATGATATGCAGATCTGCTTGCTGCTTTGTGTATTTCACATTTTAATAGCAACATGAAACTGCAGGAGTAACAAGAATGAATTATTTAAATGACAGATAGTCTTACTGAATTACAAAATTAAAAGGTCCCATATTTACCACAGTTCTTCTGCAAGCTGACACTGAATAATACTCCTAATCTGACTGTATAGAATCAAAATGAAACTTGACATACAACTTAAAAACTTTCAGGTTTATATGTGCGTGTGTCAAGGAAATGATGGTAAGCCAAGGTTACATATGTAACTGTTTGGGAAATGAGTCAAAACTAAGTTAGAAAAAAAACTCTCTGAGCTGTTGCAATAAGTTGCCTGAACTAGTGTAAGTCAGCATTTTACACCTATAGCTACTCATACACGTGCGTGCATACTTGCATACAGGACAGCTTCTTCATCTTTGGTGCACCACTTTTTTCTGGTCCCTCAGATGAGGGGAGAACTATTGGGTATTGTTCTAGCAATTTATTGCTAGGATATTACTCTGTTGGCTTGAGGTTTTTAAATTTTGACCTTCCATTTCAGTTCTCAGCGATGTATCACCACGCTACAGTTAAAAGTTTGCTGATAAAACTGAGTGCCCAGAAGACCAAGTTATCTACACAGCAAAGGCAAACAGTTCTGAAGGACATTCCCTTTGCTGTGGCTCATGATCAAAGTTTGTATCATCTGAAATACCGTTTACTTCTAGTTTAGGGTTGGAAGCACCAGGGCACTGGTAGCTGCAGGAAGTGCAAAGGCAGTTTCATGCAGCACACGCGCTGAGGGGCCACCATTCATGTGGGAGGTTAGGAGATGAAGTGGCCTGATTTACAGACTTTACAGTAAATTTTATCGTGTGGGTCAGTCCCTTTTTTGTACATTGCTTTTTCCAAAATTTGACCTAACACATGTAATGACATCCCTGTGGCAGATTATACAAAAGCAGCCAACGCATAACTCTATTTTTGGCTAATACCACTTTACCAAGTGAGGGATCCGTGCTAAAGAGCTTGACGTTTGCTGGCTTTTTGATATGTGAACAAGCAGTTTTTCTGAAACGCTGTGATTACGTGCAATCTGTCTGTGAATAATTCAGTACAGTAACTTTCAGCTTGTGAATTGTTTCATATATAAGGTCTGAGAAGAGCTGAAGAAACACGGGCCCAAATTTACTGAGGGATTTGGACCCCCTGTTGTTCAGACAGTTGCTTTTGAAAATCCCGCCTGGAGTCTGAGACTGCTAGGGGTTAAATGCACCGTATCAGGTGCTGTTGTCCCCACCCCACTAGGAAGGAAATTCCTTCTTCTCTCCTGTAAGTACAAATCACCTCTCTACCTTGCACGCCACACTAAGGTGTAGGATCTTCTCTGTCTTCACCTTTGGTGCACCACTCTTTTCCAGTCCCTCATAGGAATACAAAGTTTATCCCTATGCTACAGAATGTGGTGCACTATGGGGAGCTGTAAAATGGCCCTGGGACTGGCCGGAATAAACCAGTGCCAGGATAGCTCTCTGCCCACCCTGGCTAATCCTGCCAAGAGCCCTGTGCTAACCCGGCTCTGCTGCTCCCTGGTATTACAAGGGCATAGCTCTGCATGGGGCTGCATGCACGCACCAGCTACTTTGGAGGTAGCTACATTTTTTTAACATATTTTTGTGTCTCCTGGATTTAGACATAAGTGCCTAACTGTCTACTTTAATTAATGCCTAATTAGCACCAGTACTGTATTTTCCCCATGTGACTGTCTCCATCTCTACATGTCTAAATCTGTCCGGTACATCATATGGTGTTACTCAGTTAATTGTCTAAACAAACGTAGCTTTTAATGGGCCTGCTGTCTGAAAACTCATGTTTACACATTGCAACTTCTGCCTTTCTATTAGTAGTTTCTGCAGACAAATGCAGGAATTAGACTGCTATTGGAAAATCAATACAAAGAGGACACAAAGTCAAAGGGAACTCAGTTGGGGGTTTCTGAGTGGATATTTATGAGAGGAAAGGATTGATCATCAGGACTATATATTATACAACATCTTATTGCCCCTTCTGGATGATGTGCATGCTGATTAAAAAGGAAAGTGTCCTGGTTGAATTCTCTTGCTACTCATTTTCTGAGAAAATTAAGCAAACAAATAAAAACAGTGGTATCAGGAGTAGCATTTTCCTGGAGTAGCATTTTGCTGGAGATAGCCAGCAATGCCAAGCAATTAATATAAATACCTTTTGATAAATCCATCACACACAGAACATGCTCATGTAATTCCAAATACCGTTTCAATTGCAAATTATAAATACCTCTTCTGAAGTGAACCTGCTCCATCAGAGCGTCACTAAGTTGTATCCATCTGGCACACAAGCTCAGTTCCCTGTCTTCAGACATTTACTGTCATATTTTTCCCAGCGATATATTCCTGAACTTTCCACAAAGGACAGAAATGAATACAACCAGCCAGCATAGGGCTGCAATACCAGTCAGTCAAGGCAGATGGAACTTGCAAGCATTCTATATGCATGAAATGAAAGGGTAAGGTGCACCCTTATTTGATCTCCATCAAATTATCAACCGTTGCTGAATCAAGCAAAATAAAGTCTGTGCAGTTGCCATCAATTACTCTGTTACAGTCTCAACCTCTTCTGAATCAGGAGGAATCCAAAGCTGCGATCTTTCATGGTTGCTTCTCAGATGACATTACATTATGTTATTCTGTTACACTAGTGAACCTTTGCTCAGTGAAACCTTGCATCTCAATTTTCTCTGTCCTTACTGTCTTATGAAAATTAGGGCGCAGGCTATATGTTATCCCTTTCTAGTAGCTTATGCCTTTGCAAAGTGCCTATTCTGAGATATCCCCAGCTGGGGAATTTTGCTTACTGAGTATTTATTTAGAGAATTTATTTAGAAAGTTTCATCAAATAATGTTCAGATGTTTCTAGGAATAAGGGAAAGATGTTTTGCCTATGTTAGAAACAAAATCCTACCACTGCAAAAATACGAAATCGTAGTGCATCTGTTCCTTGGAGCGTTGGCGTTTCGTATTTTAGGCATGTCGTTTTGCTATTCCCATGGAAGACTAGAGACCCCTGTGTAATCTCAGTTTATGTGGGCTCAGTAAAACAGAGCTGCAGCACCCCAGCAGCCTGGTGCAGACATTCCCAAACAAAATACTAGTGACATAGACTCAGAATCATGAGTGCACAGCCCGGTTGGCAAGACGTTACACCCAGGCTGGCTGAGCAGCAGAACCGGCTAACCAGGGGGCAACCCATGCCGACATGGCCAAATGAGTATCTCTAATGAGAACTGCCAGACACACAACCTCCACGCACTTTTTATCTCACTCACTGAACTTGTTTCTGAATCCATTCATTTGGAGTTACGAATCAGCTCCGGAATCTCTACCACAGCATCATTATGGACCCACTTTGAAATTTTCAGCAGCTCTGTTCTCCGCTCCTTTGATTGTATGGAGCATCCTCTTCCAGCCCTGTGGAGGCTCGCAATGTCCTTCTTGCTGGAACCATTGCAGAGGGGAGGGGGATTCAGTCTGAGCAAAAGCTGTACCTAGGCTGGGTAGCTTCCTTCATGGAAGGAAACAGATTTGAGCAAAGATCCTGGAGCTGAAACTGGATCTAGGAGAGAAAGAAAAAAAAAAAGGAGTAGGACAAGGTCAAGGCAGGCAGAGGCTGAGGACTGCTGCAGTGAATAGTGCTCTGAAAATGATTGATTCTATGTCTGCTAGCACCACGGCGTTCCTGTATGATGTCAAGCAGATTACTTGAACTACAGGTGGCCACCGAGTGCTCTTTTTATGCTTGGTGTTCGGTTTGAGAGCCTGGGGTCTGATTTGTAGAAGTAGTTAGCATTCACGACCGCGTCTGAAGTCAAAGGGAGCTATGCTTTGAACATACCAAGTGCTGCATAATGCTAAGTATTTCACCAAGGCAAACCCCAGTCATCTCAAGGCTGGCAATCAAAATTAATAGATGCATTTAACCTTAATCTCTCTGTGTCTCATTTCGCAATCAGTAAAATGGTAACATTAGCTACATCCCATGAAAGTAATTCATAAGCATTCATCATATGCTCAAGGTACTGTAACAATGAATGCTGTAGAAAAGCCTGCTATGACGTTAATAATTCCACATTACAAGCAGGATTTAAATAGCTTTAAACAAAGCCTGAGGACATATGTTGAACAAAGAGATTAAAAATAAACTGAAAAGCTGCACATACAGTGAACAGTGTCTGTCCCATGCACTGTACAAGACAGCGGTCCTCTGAGCAAAACAGTATCATCACACAATTAAAGGCTAAATTGTAAGTCATACCCTCTACAAGTCAAAACAAGTTTATCTGAAAAAATCTTACCTTTCGATTATCCTAAAGTGTCAACGCTTGACGTTTCAACCGTAATATTCCTTTAATGTGGGGTTTGTGTTTTGGAATCTTTGGGGCTTTTTTGGATGAATGGGTATGTAGTAAGTCAAGGATGTATATATGTTTTAAATGCTTTATGCCGTGCATGTAAAATCATACTGTTTTCATTAAAGCAGATGAGCAACAGGGGAATTAAAAATAGGAAAACTCTCGCACTGTATCAAGCTATAGCACAAAGTATTAATTTTCCTGCTTGTTGTCCTAGTCTGATTTTTGGCATTTTAATTGATAGCACAATGTAGGTATGACAGTTCATATATGTGAAAGTAATTAATTTTACAGCTAATATATACATTTAAGTATATGTTCCAGCAACAAAAATTTCTATTTCTTCTTCTTCCCAAGAGAATTTTTTACCTGTCGATGATTAGAAATATGACAAGAACTCTCTCGATGGTACAGTTTTCCCACTTAAATTTTACTCCATTGATTGGCCTGTTTTTACATCCTTTCTTTTTTTAAAAAAAAAACCAAATCCTTTTCCTGGAGATCAAAGACATTCTTTGCAACCAGAAAAATAAAGATTTATTGATTCACCTTACAGGTGTTGTCTGTCTTTTCATCAAAGCATCCATTTTTCTCAAATGTCCAGTGTAAGTGCTTACCTGTTTCTCACGTGCAACAGAAACCAGCACTGCTAAACATATCTGCCATGGGGTCATTACAAACAAGCCAGTAGATATGGAAGTATTCAAAAGAATATAAAACAATGTAAAACGTCCATGGCAGCAGCACACGTTAAATAAGCCCCTGATACTTCCAAAGCAACATTGATGAGAATTAAGAAGTGGCAGTTTAACTGCACAATTACAGCTAGGACTTTATCTGGTGAAAGTTGTTGCATATTTCTGTTTAAAGTGAACTGTAGTCCTAAACGTTTACCTTTTGCTGTGACTTTTTTTGGTGCTTAAACACTAGCCCAAAGTGGAATTACTTTTTTTGGATGGTATTGCTTTTCTCTTTTTCATAAGTGAGGTGTCATTCCCACCTTTGTCTTTGCTCCAGGTTCCGTGTAAGATTGCGAAGGATACACGCAGTGATGCTGTAGAACTCTGTAAAACTAAAACCCAAGAGATTGCTCTCCAAACTCTCAAAGAAGGTCTGCTCTTCCAGCCAGTATGTGGATATTTTTTATGAAGGAATGCAGTGGGATTGGTTATTTATTGTCAGATTCTGGCTTTGTGCTCTTGTCCACACCAGCAAGATTAATTTCCATCTTTCAGCAGATGCCCTTTGCTGCTGGACGCCAGCAACAAAACGAAGCCAGTAAGCGTAGGTAAGACTCGGGCATTCACCCAAGTCTTTCAGTAAGTGGCAAAACAATCTGAATTCAGTCTCCTGAGCAAAATTTCCAGCTGCAAATGTGCAAAGATTATGAGTCAGCCCCCCTAAATCAGGATGCATTTTTTGAAGCCTAAAAAGGAAAAGGGTGATTGCTTTTTAATTTCTGACCTGGCGAGTTGCACTTGGGTCATGATTTCCTACATTTCTCCCAAACCACAGTGGACAGAACTTGCTATTGCTTAGAAACTAAGAGCCTCGTGCGACGCCGTGAGCAGGATCTTGGGGAAGCCCCCATCCCACTTCCATCCAGGTCCATAAAAACACACCGTGAACTGGCAGAACCACCCCGAGCCCTCCTCCCTCCACTGCTGTGCTGGCAACGCAGCCCCACCGGGGAAGGAAATGTATTTTCTACTTCAGACAATGCCCAAGGACAAGAATAGCTCCGAATAAGCCATCAGGACATATTGGGGACATATGTTGTATAGAGGATGAAGCTATTAAACAGCTCAGCGCTGAGTGAACACCATTCACCCTCCGCACGGTGGGAAGCGGTTCTCTAGGAAAAAATAGCATGATCGAGTAATTAGAGGCTGTATCATAAGCCATATGTGCAAGGGGGTCAAATTAAGGTTGCATGAGCAATCTTAATTTTGCAATTTCCGTACTTGTCTAAAGCCATGTCCCCAACAGACAACAACCCCCGCTTTAATCATCCCAGCAAAGCCGCGATGCGAAGAGCCACCCGGCTCTTCCCCCACCAACGAGCATAAAAGTGCGGGGACCTTAACGCTGCCTTAGACTTGTGTAAATCACCATCATATTAAACCTTCCTATTGCCGTCATCCCTGCACGGGGAAAGGAAGGGCAGTCGTGTGCGGGCCATTGGGGCCCTGGCGAGATGAGCCCCCAGGCGCAGCCTCCGTGAGGGGTGTCCCGTGGCCTGCCCCGGGGCTGTGCCCGGTTTTGGGGCAACTCAGCCCCAACGGCTGCTCTCCGCGGCCGGGCACGGCGAGAAGCCCCGTCCCAGCCCCCGCGCCGCAGGCACCGGCCCCCGCCCCCGCGCAGCCCCTCACGGCGGCAGGGGCGGGCCGGGGCAGGTGGGTTGGCTCGGTCGGGGCGGGCTGGGCTCCGCCGCAGCCAGGCGGAT
>VWZL01001198.1:0-37113 GCA_013396915.1 Stercorarius parasiticus
CCCCACCCGGGAAGAGGAATCGGAACAAAACAGGAAATATGAGGGTTGAAATATANTTATATTGATAGTGACATTCATGGTATGAAGTAACCCTGTTGGCAGCTTGGGTCAAGTGCCCGGGTCTCGTCCCTCCTCATCCCCGCACCTGGCAAGCTCAAAAACATCAAGACCTTGAAACCCGCACCCCATCGCTGGCTGTAAAGTAAATATTTTCCCCAATTCAGACACTAGAGTCTTCTAAAAGTGCGTTAGAAGAGAAATCAGTCTTGCGTTGCTCAAACCACGCCAGTCCTCGTCTTCTAAACTCTGTTCATCTCCCCTGCCTCTGGGCACCGCTATGGGCATGTCTCAGCGGGACCTGGAGCCCACAGCTCTGCCCATGTGGGTCCTGGGGCCTCCTGCCTCGGGGCAGGCTTTGACTTAGAGAGGTGGATGTAAAGAGGCGAGATGCAGATCTGTGTCTGGGAAGTCAGTTTTCTCCTGTTGAAGACTGGAGGGATGGAGGGAACTAGCCATCAGGCTCGAAGGGTGGCCACTCTTACATGGAGACGAGTTGAACTAAGGAATTTTTTGCCAATGGGTGGTGTAAGAGCCAGAAAATATTAAGGGGCTTGAAAAGGGATTAGGCAAAATCTCAATGGGTGGGTCAATCGGGTGCTTGGCAATTGTGTAAGCTAAGCCAGTTCTGGTGGAGGGAGTCCCTGAAGAGCTGATCTCCAGATTGATACGGGCTATAGGCATGCTTGCCCGGCCCTTGCTTGGCTCTGGCACTCTTCCATTAAACATCTGCTACCAGCAGCCATCAGCGGGACGTGAACCAGAGGGATGGTTGGTCCTGCCACGGTGTCCTCCCTCATTCTCTCCTCCAGCATCGTCACCGTAAGGCTTGGGAGAAGGTGGGCCGCAGCATGGGAGCGGTGGCTGTAACACGCTGCCTGCCGTCCCCAGGCATGGGGAAGGGGGATGCGAAGCCAGGCTCTCATCCGGGACGTGCCAAGGCTTCTGTCCCCCCGCAGTGCTCCCTCCTGGGATGGCCTGGTGTGCCCCAGCCTTGAGGAGGCTGCACGCCTGCCTGCGTGTGCATGCTCGGGCGCTCGGCTTCCTCAGCGCAAGGCTGGGCAGGTCCTTCTGCTGCAAGAACTTGCCGAAGAAGCTGCTTCTTTCTCTGCAGTCCCCTCCTGGCCCGCTTTCCCTTCAGTTCTGCCTGTCTTCCCCTGTGTTGCTGCAGGTTTTGGGGTGAGCAATGGCTTGGCCATGATGTACTTTAGACCACGTGGACCGTGGGCAGCGATCCATCCTCCGCTTGCCTCTGCCTGCTCTGCTCCACGCTGCAGGTCAGGAGGGAGGAAAGGGGATGCAGCAGCATCCCAGTGAGTCCCATTTGAGCCCGTGTCCCATCTTGTGGTGGCAGTGCCCAGGCGAGGGTGGCCACGCCGGCGGAACAGCCCCACTCTGTTCCTGCCCCTGGGGGAACTGGGGCAAGATGAGGAGATGGGCTTGAATCCCTTCTTTCTCCCTCTGCGGTGCATGAAAAGGGTCAAATCCGTCATACTCGCTCACTGGTGGTGAGCTGGAAGGGTCGGAGTGCTCTGCGTCCCACCTGGAAGGATTTTTTTTTTTTTTTTTTTTTGGGGACCCTTAAATGCATACCAAGATACAGCTCTTTCTCCAGCCTTTTCTTCCCCCTTTCCCTGGCCAAGGCTGCTCTCCCTCGCTCTGTTCCTGTGCTCTGTTTGCATAACCTGTTTTGGCATGTGCCCTGGTCAGGTGGATTATGTGGGGCAGAGCTTTGCCAGCCTGGAATGCCAGCTATGCATCCCCTGGATGCAGAGGCAGACACCCGCTTGTAACGTGCCAGTAGCTTCCAGTAGCTTTCCTGCGGCACCGGTGCCTCTCGGAGAGAATTTGGGCAATGCCAGAGCTTGTCAAAGGGGAATGCTAGGGAGGCAGCGCCTCTGCCGAGCTGGGGAAGGCGCCCAGTTGAAGTGCTGGTGTAAAGCTGCTGGTTAGGGTGGGAGGCTGCTGGGAAGCAGCTGGCATCCCTGCCTCGCCAGGGACGTCTTGTGCGAACTTGCTCGCGTGCTGCGAGGCCGGGAGCCATTCCTCTCCCTCCACGGGAGGCATGGGAGGCCGTGGGGTGGGGAGCAGGGGTTGTAGAATGCCTGCGGAGCTCTGGCTCCCCTGGAACGTCTGGGGAAACTGAGGCAGCCCCTGCCGGGGAGGGGTCAGGCTCTGCCTTCCCAAGGTGGCTGTTCCCAGCTTAGCAGCTCATGCCTGATGAGTGTGATGTCCTGCTTCCCGCAGAGTTCCCCTTGTCCCTCCCTCATCGCTTGTTGTTCATGGTGGTGGTGGGGGGGGGAGGGAAAAAAAAGGTTTTAATCTCTTTATGGAGAGAACTGCTAGTTATTTTCCACTGAGACCCAGGCAGGACTGCGCCAGGCACAGCGCTGCACTGTTCTCTGTAGGAAGCTGAGGGTGAAACTTCTAATCCTGTAGAAGAAAAAAAAAAAAAGGCAAATTTTCCATTTGAGGCAATGGTGGACTAGTCTGCAAATCCATGTTCTTTCAGTGCATGCCTTGCAGTAGCGGGTTCCTGGCTCCTGCCTGGTACTAGGGGTGTAGTGGGCAGGAGGGAGCTCATTCCTGTGATGTTCTCATAGGCGGTGCAGTTATTCTTAGAGGACTGGGCAAATCCTACAATATTATCAGGGTTCCTGCAGTCCCGTTGCCAGGGTTTGTCAGTAAACCCTGGGGAGAGAGGTGCGTATATTTAGCTCTTGGAACAAGCCCTGTTTTGCTTGGTGGAATAGGATGGCTGGAGCTGGTTTCCTTGGAGGATGCTGAAGGATTACCCCATGTCCCTGGAGGTGCTTCTCATAAAAAACCCAGAATTCTGCTGTACTTGGACAGGTCTCCTGCTCTTGGCACTGGCTTGTTGGCTGGGGCTGTGCTCCACTGCTTGGACCAAAATCTTCTGGGTTGGGTGGTTCAAGTGCTCAGCTTTGCCTCTGGACTGGGCTGTCACTCGAGGCAGAAGAACTGCAAGGTCCACATCGGTTGGCTATCTTAAGCTGAGCTCAGGTGGTCCCTTGTTCCTAGCCTTGCTCCCTGTTGGGGCACAGAAGCTGAAGGTGTGAGGTTGTTCATGGCATGAGTGGAGAGCGGGGATGATGGGGGTGCCAATGGTCATGGTCCTGCTGCTTCTGGTGATGGAGGTTACTCTGTCTTCATAACAGTCCTGAGAACTGTTGCCTTATACCGAACAGGCTCTGCAAGGCCGAGCTTCCTGGTCCATCTCTCGTGGCCAGATGTGGTACCAGGGGACACGATGCTCCGTGGAGCAGCGCCGGCATCTCAGCTGTGTGCAGCCTTCTCTCGACAGGTGAACTAGAGCAATAAATAGCAGCCACGTGGGATGGAGGGATCTGTGCTGCCTGGGCAAGCCCCGATGGTCACGGTGATGTGCTATGCCAGCTGGTCCCCGCCGGACAGAGCCCTGGGCCCACCACAGCAGGGCTGTCAGTGGTGTGCACAAAGCTCCTGCATCCAGTCTTGCCCATGCCGCAGCCCTTCTTTCAGCTTTGTAAAAACTTCTTTTTTTGGGCCAGTTTTATGTGTTTTAATTATCATGTAGATGCAGTGGCAGAGGGTTCTCCGATTGCAGCTTAGGTAGTAGAAGTGGCACTGCCGGACTGCAAATTATGCTTGTTATTTGTTAGTCCTTTCTTCCCTCCCTGCTGCCTTGAATCATAGACTCATAGAATGTGTTGGGTTGGAAGGGACCTCTAAAGGCCATCTCGTCCCACCCCTCTGCAGGAAGCAGGGACATCTNGCCCCCTTTAGGTACTGGAAGGGGCTCTAAGGTCTCCCCGGAGCCTTCTCTTCTCCAGGCTGAACCCCGCAACTCTCTCAGCCTGTCCTCATAGCAGAGGGGCTCCAGCCCTCTGAGCATCTTCATGGCCTCCTCTGGCCCCGCTCCAACAGGTCCATGTCCTTCTTGAGCTGGGCTTTGCAGCAGCAAAACCCCACGTGTTGGGCTCATCTGTGTCACTGTAGAGCTCCAGGGCTCTTTTCAGGGGGAAGAGGATGGTGGGAGGGAAAGGGCAGCCGTGGAAGCTGGGAAGAAAAGCAGCTTTGTGAGGCTGCCCTGTCAACCCAGAAAATGCCCGTCTGGAGCGCGGTGTTGATGCAAACACCTTCCTCTCTTCACTGTGCTGCCTGGGAGGGTGTCATGGGCTGGGTCGGTCTCTTCTCCCAAGGAACAAGAGATAAGAGAAGAGGAAATGGCCTCAGGTTGCACCAGGGGAGGTTTAGACTGGATGTTAGGAAAAAATCTGATACTGAAAGGGTTATTAAGCATTGGAACAGGCTGCCCAAGGAAGTGGTGGAGTCGCCATCCCTGGAGGTGTTTAAAAGCCAGGCAGATGTGGTGCTGAGGGACGTGGGTTAGTGATGGTTTTTGTCAGAGTTAGGTTGATGGTTGGACTCGATGATCTGAAAGGTCCCTTCCAACCCAGGCCGTTCTATGGGTCTAAGATGGAGCCAAACTTAATCTTCTCAGTGCTCTGGCTGCAAAGATCATTAAAGGTGGGGAAATGGTTACAGAAATATGATGGAAACTTGCCTTCTGGGGTGGCCTGCCTGAATCGGCATCTTATCTGTCCCCCCCGATATGGAGAACTGCCTCCTCCCTTCTCTGCTTAGGAGCTGTTTATGTGCTTGAAAGCGTTGGTCCCCTCTCCCCTCCGGTGCTGTTCCTCTAGCTGAGCAGTCACGGCTCTTGGGCTGTGCTACTTTCTCATTGCTTCTGGTTTTTAGGACAGAAATCCACGTTGGCAATGGATTGCTACTATTTTTCGAATTGCATTTTTCAACCTGCTCGCTTGTGCCTGATGGCTGTTGTGCTGCCGATGCGAACGATGAGCTGGGGGATCTCCGGCTGCAGGTACCTGGGAAAGGCTCTGGTGCTCTGGGCAGGCGGAGATAAGGCTGCGGGGAAGCTGCTGGGAGCAGTTTTGTTGGGATGGCTTTTCCTGGCACCCTAATGCGGGTTTTGGGCTGCCTGTCCCACCCAGTCTGGAAAAGGCAGTGTGTGCTGGGAGTGGAAAACAGCTGCCGTTTGGTTATTTCATGGACCACATGCAGCCTGCCTTCCATGGAAATGAAATTCTTTCCCATTTTATCTACCGGATATATCCCGTTGTGAAGTTTGTTTGGTGTCTTTTTTTATCTCCCATAGTCCATCTTTGTTTTGGAGCCGCTCGGTGGAACATCAAAGGCTGGATTTTTCCCACCCACTTATTCGGGGAAGTACGCGGCTGGGGGAGCCTAGGGGTAGCGCCGCTTTATAGTGGAGCGAGAGCTTCCATCCCAGCAAGTGCCCGCTTGGCTTCTACACATGCTGAGGCATCTTGAGCAATAACCCAGGCCAACCTTAAAGGTACCGACAGGAGTCCTGGGCAAGCCTTCAAGCTTGGGAATGTGAGAGAGAAGCTTCTGCCTCCAGAAGTGGAATAGGAGGGGGGGAAAAAAAAAAAAAGTCTAAAAAAGAGTTTAGACCCTGTATCAAAGGGATCGGATGCTTTCACAGCTTTGTGAAAAGCTGAGCCCTTAGACTCCTTGGAGAAACTCCTGGCCCCCAGATCAAATGGCACGTCCTGCTGTCAGACTGATCCCGGTGGGGCAGAGGGATGAGAGCTGCGGGTGCCAGGTCACCCCTCGGCGTCTGAGGCCACTTTACCACCTGCGGCAGGTTCGTCAGGCTCAGGGCCACCGCTTGCCAGCCTGGGGAGAAGCTGGAGCTGGCCCCAGCGGTTGAGCAGCGCTGGGCTGGAGAGCCTGCTCCTGGCAGAATCCCGATTCTCATGGTGGCATCTGAGGTGGCTTCTGATGTGGCATCTCTTGGCTTCTGAGGTTCCTCTGAATTACAAGGGATGGATGGCAAGACCTGAGAGGGTCTTAGACCCAGGTTGGTCTAACAACCAACCTCACCCCAGCTCTAGGCAGCAGTTTCCCCATTGCTGGAGAGAAGAGAGGGCTCTGAACTGAGCTCTTGGAGCCAGGAGACTCTGGGGCGGTGACTCGGGCTGGCACTGTGGACTCACAGGCTTGGATTCCTGCCTCTCCCCACCTCATCTGCGGGGAGATATTCTTTTTGCATCTGCTCATCAAGCCCTGCGCTGGCTAAGGTTCACCTGCCACCTCCTTGGTCTTTTGCCCCGGCGGACATGCGCTGTGCTCCCTGTGGCAGCCCAGGCCACGCAGCTGCACTCCCTGTGTCCTCCATCAGTTTGTTTCCCTGCTGCAAACTGGCTTTCCAGATAGCTAATCCTGATTTTACTATTTTTATAAGCCTGCAATTCCAGTTAAAAACCAAACACCCTGCTGCTAGAAAGGTGCTGTGTAGGAGCTGGCTGCCGTGGCGCAGTGTGAATGTGTCCTTCCCAATCTCATGCTGCGGTTTCTCTTTTCAGATGAACTTTTATTTCATTTTCTCTCTCTGAGTACGCTGAAGTCTCATCCCCTGGGAAAGGAGCCGTCTTGCTTCTTCCTCCTTCCCTGCAGGGTCGTGACACAATTTCTGATCCGGCTGGGGCTCTGGCAGGGCGTTTCTCTCCTTGGCAGGGCAGTTCCCAGGCCAGCTCACGTTCCAGGCTTTATTTGCTAATGAACCGCAGGAAGGATTTCTGAGCCGCCTCGGTGGGATGGAAGGGTATGGTAGGCATACGTCTTGAGCTAGCCTGTTATTTTAAAGCTGCTGTTCCTTTCGCTGGTCTCATCGCCCTGGGCACACTTGAAGGTTTGCTGCAGACGTGCCCCGGTACCTGCTCTGCCTCCTCCGGGGGAACACCTTGTTTGCTCAGCAAAGGGGAGAGAAACAGCTGCTCACTGTAGAGGGCTGCACGGGAATGGCAAATATGCACATCTCGAGTGATCTTTGTGGGGGAAGCATTAGGAGCCTGTCTGTTTTCAGCGGGGTTTCACAGCAGCATGGGCAAATCGGTTCGGACAGAACACGGCCCTTCCATTTGCGGGTGAAAGTGAAGCTGATGGGAGATAGAAATAGCTTGGAGATTTGTTAGAGGATGAAACTTTGGTTGCCTGGGAGCCTCTCTGCTTTGGATTCAAGCTAGGGGGAATGTATCTGCCGAATTCCTCCTAAACTCTGCCTTCGTCCCAAGCTTCCTACTGACACCAGCTGATCTCCTTCATGCTCCTGGGGCTCATGGGAACCCATCCCTGCTGAGCTCAGAGCTGCTGGCTGGGACCCAGTTCCCAGACACTGAAGCAGGAGAGGAAATCTAAAGAAACCCAGTCTGGAATTGTTTTTCTAGACTGATAATTTCTCCCAGACAGCTCTCGGTTAGACTCTTAGCCAGCTGGACTTGCACTTTCTTTGCCCGAGGGAGTCTCTCCTAGACTTTGCGAAGGCCTTGTGAAGTGCAGCCTGGTTCCCTTGAGGCTGCGAGTGATGCTCTGCTTGTGGCATCTGCCTTTAAACGCCACGGAGGCAGAAGGGAGGGGGGCAGGATGGGTGGAGAAGCCGGCTGTGACTCCAGGGTGCGTGGTTGGTGATGTGCAGCCTTCCAAAAGCTGGAAGCATCCTCTGCTCAGGGGTACGGTTCCGGGAACAGCCTTGCCAGTGGGATTATAGGGTGTGCGGTGTTGCCTTCTGCGTTGTGTGGCTGCTCTGGACTCATCTGAGCTTGACACCATGCCCACCCATGTGCTACTGTGGTGCGGAGTCCAGTGCGGGAACTGCAGGTCCATCTGGATTGAGCCCATCTTCCCCTCAGGGAAGCATGGAGCATTGCCTTTGTGCATCAGGCTGGGCTTTCACAACCCCACCTACAGGAGCGTGACCAGGAGAGCGGAGGGAACAAAAGGAAAGAGATGTTTTAAGGCGGCAGCTGGACCACTCCTGCTGTTGCAGGCCAGTGGGCAAGCTGCCCTCGAAGGCAGAAGCCTGTGTTTATGCCCCCCTGCTCCCTTGCTGTTCATGGCACGAGGGCCAGTGGCCATGGCTGAGTTGGCAAGTGTCACCTTGGCGAGAGTGCCGGAGTTCTTGCGCTCCCGCAGAGCCTGTCCCCGCTCTCCAGGAGCATCCTGCTTAGTGGGGACGGCTGGTGGTGGTGCTGGGAGCACTGGGCTCTCCCAAAGGGAGCTGCTGTTTGCCAGCGCACGCTGTGTTTCGCCGCCTCTGCGGAAAGAGGAGCGTGCGATAAGCGCGGTTTGTTTTTTTTTTTTTTTTTTTTCGNTTCTTCCCCAAAGCGAGGATGGTGGATGTCCCAGCCCGAGCGTGGGAACCCTTTGGTGAAGCGCTGTCTGCGGAAATCGCTCCCCTGAGCATGTTGGTGTGTCTCTGCTGGCGGATGGAGGGAAGCAGCAGCGCGGAGTGGAGCCCCTGCCCTGTGAACCCGGCCAGCGAGCCTCCAGCCCCTCGGGACCCTCTGGCCATTGCGTCTTGTCACGATAAGAGAAAATACCACTCGGGGGCTTCTGTTTCCTCTAGTGGAGTCCGGTGGCTGACGGGCCCCTTCGCACATATTCTGTGCCTTTTCCTCCACTTTCCAGCGGGGGCTTTCCCTCTCCCCCACCGCAGAGGTCGGCACGCTGACCCTGCGCACACAGAATTGCAAGGACTTTGGCTGCAGAACACATCATTTCCCGCAGCCCTGCGGGTCGGTCTGTCTGTGCAGAGGGCTCTCAGGGGTGTGGATGTGGCCACCACTGGCCTGCCTGGGCGAGAAAGAGGAGGATTAGGCCACTGGGGCTTTTATGCAGGAGACCCACTTGCCTCTCGCAGCTCCAGGGGTAGGAAGGGGAAGTTTGGGAGCTCCCGGCTGGGACTGTGCTCTGGGAGAGGAGGAAGGATGTTGCAGCAGCTGTGGATGGGTACCAGGGATGTGCACAGTGTTTGTGGGACCTGCATCGTTTCTGCTTGAACAGGACAGGTGTATGGCTTGTCCTTGCTGCAGGAGGGACTTAGGCACCATGAGAGCTTCGCATAGAGTTGAAAGGAGCTGGCACTTGCTTGAAGGCTGCCTCAGATTAAAGGCTTTCCCTTCACAGTAAATCTTGCATGTCTCTACATCTTAACGGGTTACGTTCTTTGCCCTGGAGCCGGGCTGGAAACTTGGCTGCTGTAATGCTGACCTGTTACAGGAATCACGCCTGTGTACGGCATGGGAAAGCTGGGATGCTGCTCCCAAGCCGGGTGGGAACCGATTGGCTTCACTCCCTGGGAGTCTTGGTCAACGGGACAGGCAAAATCAGGCTGGGGAGGCTGCGTGGTAGGGCTTTGGGGGTCTGTGTGGCACTTAATACCCGTAAGGGAGAGATAATTGGCTCTGCCGGTTCGTTTCAGCTGCATCTGGACTTGCCAGTGCGTTTTGGGGGCTTTGGTGGTGGTTTCAAACTGATCCTAGCGCCAGCTCTGCATCTGCAGCGAATGGCGGTTTAACGCCAGTTAACAGCCTTGCAGCTCGGACAGATGGTCTGACTACGCTGCGGGGGTGTCAAAATACAGGAATAATTGTTTACAGGCAGAAAACTGCCTACATGGGAATCAACACCCAAAATTTGTTGGAATTTGTTCAGAAGGAGCCTGTGGCCTCAATCGCTAAGGGATGCGCATGGCGGGCTCCCTCCCCCAGAGAAGGGGCTGTAAGAGCAGCTTAGAGATGGGACAATCGTGGGGCTGGAGAGGGGACAGCCGTCGCCTGGTGTCATGGGGCGAGCAGCATGACCCAGCCAGGCTGGTGGGCACTGTCCTCTGGCTCCCAAGTGCCGTATTCCTAGGAAGCAAGTGCTTGAGAGGGCAGGGTGGTCACAGCTAGCTCCTTCTGGCCTGCTGTGGCTCGCTGGCTGAAGATGGAGAGTGTGGACCCCTGATTCTGTGGAGCACTGGGTCCAGTTCTGGGCTCCCCAGTTCAAGAAAGACAAGGAACTGCTGGAGAGAGTCCAGCGGAGGCTGCAAAGCTGCTGAGAGGCCTGGAGCATCTCTGTGCTGGGGAAAGGCTGAGGGACCTGGGGCTGTTCAGCCTGGAGAAGAGCAGACTGAGAGGGGATCTCATCGATGCTCAGCAATAGCTACAGGGCGGGGGGCAAGAGGATGGGGCCGGACTCTTCTCAGTGGTGCCCGGAGACAGGACAAGGGGCAACGGGCACAAACTGGAACATGGGAAAGTCCGTCAGAACATGAGGAGGAACTTCTTTCCTGTGAGGGTGGCAGAGCCCTGGCACAGGCTGCCCAGAGAGGTGGTGGAGTCTCCGTCTCTGGAGACATTCCAAACCCGCCTGGACGCGTTCCTGTGCCACCTGCTGTGGGTGACCCTGCTCTGGCAGGGGGTTGGATGGCATGATCTCCAGAGGTCCCTTCCAACCCCAAACATTCTGATTCTTTCCTTTGGGGGTGGCAGAGCCCTGGCACAGGCTGCACAGCGCGGCCGTGGAGTCTCCTTCTCTCAAGATACTCCAAACCCGCCTGGACGTGTTCCTGTCTGACCTGCTCTGGGTGACCCTGCTCTGGCAGGGGGTTGGACTGGATGATGTCCAAAGGTCCGTTCCGACCCCGACCATTCTGTGACTCTGTGAACCACGAGCAGGGTCCCAGGGCAGGCGGCAGGTGAAGCGCAGAGAGGTGGCTGCAGGGGGATGGTCTCTCCTGGGTCGCTCCTGCCCTGCCTTGGCTGAGCGAAGCAGGGCACATTCCTCTGCCCTGACTTCAAAGGTTGTTGCTGCATATACAGAGCCCAGCAGCCTTGGCAACCCTTCGCTGGCTGGAGCCTTGGCAGCAGCTGTTTGCTGCTGTTCCCCGGCTCTGCCGGGCTCTCGCTGCCCTTTTGGCCTTCCTGCTTTGGGAGAGATGCCCGCTCCCTCACTCCGGGAGCCAGGGTATGTGCTACGGGTATGTCACTGCTCCCAAACCCCTTCCAGGCACTTTACGTTGGTGTTTCTGCCTCCTCTCTGAGTCTCTACTGTCCATCGTGATGATCTCAAGGGAATTTAGGAGCACCTCTAACTTGCATTTTTAGCCTTGTCAGCCTCTCAGAGGGGTATCCCCTCATTCCCCAAGGAGGGAAGCTGCAAGAATGACACCCTCAGCTTAGGACCTTACGTTAAAATGGATTGAGATCGACCCAAAGGCATGCCCACCAGTGAGGTGGGACATGGCTCCTGACCTCCAGCATCTTTATGCCACACCATAGCCCAGAGGGACCAGCTGGGTGGACTTGTCCCTGGGGCAGAGCACTGTCCCGCCACTGGGACGCAGCACCAGCCATCTCCCAGTTGCAGCACGGCATTCCAGGCTTCGTGCCGGGGCAGTCGGAGTTGCAAGGAGAGAGCAGCCGGGCCACCCTGGCACCTGGGGAGCAGCTACTGATGTCTTGCTTCCTGGGCTGTTCGGGGTCCCAGAGGACCCCCTTGCCTTTCTCCAGAGGACAGTTCATCCGGGTCCGTCCCCCTCCTGCGGGGGGAGGGCGAGCTGCCCCTCTGCGGGCATCTTCTCAGCCGGGCAAAGTAGGGATGCGCTGCGTCTTTATGGGATGGGCAGGGGAATATGCGGTCACCCGGAATAGATGGCGAGGGGACACAGCAGGGTTCGTAATGGCTTTATCAGGGCTGGGGCAGGCTCAGAGCCCAAGTCCTCCTCCGTTGTCACTTCTGTGTGCATTAACACAAGAACTGTATTTGTTCTTGTGACTTTATATGCCAGCACTGGGTGGGGAGGGGGTTTTGCGTACTGACAGCAAGCCGCTCGCTTCCATCAGGAGCACGCCTTTCTCATGCCTACCCTTTACATCCTTAGGTCACCTCAGGTGAGTCCCTGTTGTCCCATGGTTTCTCCCCTGATTTCAGCAGAGCAATGTCCCTCTGTCTTCAGGGGAGGGTGGTTGAGAGGACTGGGTTGTCCTGGGCACGCTGGTGGAGGTGTTGGGGCTTCTCCAGCCCTGGCTCCTTGCCCAGGTTTTTCCGAGCCATCCAGGTGACTTCAGCTGCATCACCCTGTCCCTGTGCTGGGAGCGTTGCTGCAGCCCAATTAGGAGATTAAAAGCTGCTATTAGAGAAATGAGAGGGATGTGGCGGGGGCCAGCAGTAGTTTCTTGCTTCCAGCTCCTCCAGATGATGGTGGTTCACTGGTGCTCTCAAGCCTCCTGCACTTTGCCCGCCTGATCCCAGCCCTCGGAAGGCACTGCAGAAGGCTCTTGTAGAAGAGGTGATAATGGAATTGTCACCAACAGCCCTCAGAGGTCCCGCTAGCCTCTGCTGAAGGAGCTGGGTGTCTGGTGCCCATGGTGGTGTGAGACAGATGGACCTGGGAGCTCCGGGGCAGGAGAATCTGCTCAGTCGCTCGTCTCTGTCTCTTCTCTCTGCCGTGTAATACCCCGGCTGCTGCCAGGTGCAGAGCGCACGCTGTCGGCACCGAGAGGTCTGAGGCTTTGTGGAAATCTAGCGTGAGGGGAATTGCTAGAAGAGAAAAAACTCGGTTGCTGCTTTCTGCCTCCCCATCCCTGCATGTGTGCGTCCTTTGGCTGCTCCATGTCCTGGGCTACCCTTGGCGATACCCCCTCCATGCTGGCAGGGCTCCTCATAGGTGCCACGCGGCTGTTTCTTTGGCAGGTGGATCCTTTTCCCTTGAGGTGTGTGACCCATTTCACTCTGCACTGACTGATGTTACCACCCTTCAGACCACCCTGCCTCTTCCCTGCCACCAAATAACGTTCTTTGCGTAGGTTTTGGTGGGCACCTCCTTCTTTGCCAGGTTGGCTCAAACCCTGCTCAGATATCTCCCTGTCCTGGGGAAAGGCAAGTGCATCACATCACACTGTTCCCTCACTTCGTCTGCTTTCCCCCTTATCGGGTTAACTTTGGCTGTAGCACGCAGAAGAGGAGGTGCCGGGGCCCCGGGGGTGGCAGTTCTGCAGGGGGCAGGGATGCTCCCTGAGCCACTTATCACCAGAATGGCACAAAAGGGTGACTTGCCTGTCCTCTGCGCCACTGATAAGGCTTATCTGCCTTCTGCTGGAGCGTGCCTGCAGATCCGCAGCAGTCAGGGTTTCTCCCTTGCTTTTATCCAGGCTGTTCCTCACGGGGCTTCGATTCGTACCGTTTCTCTGCCTTGGGGTCGGGGTGGGTGAGGGATGATGCTCTGCTGGTCCACTGAGCACTTGGCTGTTCCTGGGGGGGCTCCAGGCTTCCAGGGGTGGGGAACCTTGTGTGTAGGGAGTGAGGAGTGGGACCAGGGGGTGGCTGAGCACAGCGACCCCTTCCTCGCTCCAACTCCAACAAGCTTTTCCCCATGGCCAGCAGAACCAGCCTGTGCTGCACAGGGAGGAGCGGGACAAGTTTACTCCGGTCTGACCAACTGTTCTTGCTCTGTTTTTTTTTTCCGCATGTGCTGTCCTCTCCCACGTGGATTCTGGATTATTCATTACTAGGTAAGAACAGCATTTATTTCCTTTCTTGGCCTGAAAGCGGGGCAGGGGAGGCTGGGATGCATTGGTCTTGACACACAAGGATGCTTTGTGCGATGGGAACTTACAACTTCCAGGGAGCGGAGTACATGTGCGTGGGAGGCTGATTCCTTGGATCAGCCTGTTCCTGGGCAGTCGCTAGCCCAGGAGCGCGTTTGGGTGCCTGGGGGGGCTTCCTTGGGGGGGCTTCCTGGGGTAGAGGGAGCTCAGGGTGGGCAGAGCACACGGGGAGGGAGGGTAGAAAGAGCTTGTCCCATTTGCCTGCTGCTCCAGAAGAAACTGCCTCAGCCCCTTTCTCCTTCTTGTCAGGGGAGTGTGAATAAAATTTCACTTTTCCAGGAGTGGCATGGGGCCTGTGGCTGAGCATCAACTGCTTGACTAGGCATCGGTGGCTGGGGAGGGATCGCGAAGGTGGAGATAAGGATACCTGGAATGCTTTAAACTGGGGGGTGTCTTTCTCCTGCATCTCTGCACCAGCAGCTGGAGTTGGTAGTGATGCTTTCCATCCCAGGAAAGGTGGCAGGGCTGGCTTCTCTCGGTGCTCCCGCGTTCCCACTGCATGACTGGCACCCACACCAGACATCCCTTGTGGATGGGTTGAACCTTCCTTCTCTGTCCCGTTTTAAATCTTATAGTAAAATATTCTTGGCCTTCTCAGCTTCCTGCTAGGACCATTAATGCTCTGTGATCACAGAGAAGACCCCAGCTTGTTTTCCTGGCCCTCCTGCGGGCAGAAGTGATGCAGAGCCTTTTGAGTTCTGCAGAAGTTCTGCAGGAGAGCGTGTTAGGGCCAGGCAAGAGGAAATGCTGCGAGTTGCAGGGCCCTGAAGCAGAAGGGAGCTAGTGCTGTTGGATACTCTCAGGCTTTTGCTTTGTGCCACCAGCAGCATGGTGGCTTAGAGAAGTAGGGAGGGGGCAGTTTTTAATGAGGTTTATTTGGTTTTTTTTCCTTGCTTTACCCCTAAGGCTCTGGAGTGGGCAGCCACAAGTCCTTCACTGAACTTCGCTGCCAGCTCTGCCAGCCTCTGGTGCTGGCCTGAAACTTTTTTTCTTGGAACGACTGGCTGCTGCCTCTCTAATCCTGCTTTACCTGGCTGTGGGCTTTTGTGCCATGCTGTCTCCCAGCCTGTTTCCTTTCATGCTAATGATCCCTTATAACAGCCCTGTTTGCTCACCGCAGTTTGCAGCTGGCTGTTCTGCATCCTGGCATCTGTCTCAGATTTTGCTGCACCCTTAAGTACCTCAGGATACCTGGAAAGGACTGTAAGTCTCTCGCGGTTTGCCGCTCCTGGTCCAGAAGATCTCGCGGTAGTGGGAGATGTCCTGCTTCAGGTGTTCTCTTCCCAGTTGCTTGTGTGCTGGACTTGGTGGTTCAGGAGGAAATGCCCTGGGGATGGGAGCATTGCGTCCTTGCCCCACGTCCTGTCTTTTGCCTGGACTCATGCTGTAGTCCTTAGCTTTGGCGCTAATTGCTGGGCACGATGGCTGTAGTTTGCTCCTCATTACATCTTCTCCGGAAGAGGGCATGTACCAGCCCCCCTGCAAGAAGAGAGCCCTGAGAGGGAAGGCAGCCTCTGCCCTGGCTCTCCTTGCACTGGGTGGGACAGTGGTTTTCCTTGGAGGGAATACGCAAGAATAAACGTGCAGAGAAGTGAACGTTCAATGCTAGTATTGCTGCTGGGAGGATTATTTCAGCGTATGTCTGTTCTGAAGTGCCAGCTTGTTCCTTTGCCGAGAGGAGAAAAGGGTCAGCTTACGCTTAAAAGGAAAGCGTGAGGTTAATGGCCAGTGTGAGTACAACGCTCTCGCTGCCTGGTAACTTCCCTTCTGGAAACCAAACCCCCGTGGGGTTTGACTTCGGTAAAGATCAATAGGATTTATAGAGGCTGTTCAAAATCTTCAGGGTCAGTTGGTCAAGTGGGGTAAATTGGGAGAGCTTCGCCAAAGGTTATAATGCGTAATTGGTAACAGTGCCTCCAGTGCAGTGCTGTGATTTAATAGGCAACCTGACCCTCTCCCCACAGCCTCCAGAGCAGCGGCTGAGGGTGCTGTCACTGAAAAGCCCACCAGGGTTTGATGGGCCTCATCATCATCATTTTAAGAGCACTTAACACCAGCTCTAGCCTTTAATTGTGTTTTCTGGTCTCTGCTGTTTTCCTTCTGTGCATGAGGTTATCTGATGGCCTAACCAAGGGCCATCCCTCCTGTGCTGCAGATGAGGGGGAGGCACGTTTTGGCCTTTTAAAGACAACTTGGAGTCTTGCAATTTAAAAAAAATATGTTTCTAAAAATGTTGCCATTTGTCTTAGATTTCCTGGGCTAGGGGCGCTCTCTTCATGAGAAACTTAATTGGCCGGTGGACAAGTTGGCCATGAGGCAGCAATGTGCCCTTGTGGCCAAGAAGGTCAATGGTTTCTTGGGGTACATTGAGAAGAATGTGGCCAATGCGTTGATGGACGTCACCTTCTGCTCTGCCTTGGTGAGGCCACAGCTGGAGCACTGGGTCCAGTTCTGGGCTCCCCAGTTCAAGAAAGACAAGGAACTGCTGGAGAGAGTCCAGCAGAGGCTGCAAAGCTGCTGAGGGGCCTGGAGCATCTCTGTGCTGGGGAAAGGCTGAGGGACCTGGGGCTGTTCAGCCTGGAGAAGAGCAGACTGAGAGGGGATCTCATCGATGCTCAGCAATAGCTACAGGGCGGGGGGCAAGAGGATGGGGCCGGACTCTTCTCAGTGGTGCCCGGAGACAGGACAAGGGGCAACGGGCACAAACTGGAACATGGGAAAGTCCGTCAGAACATGAGGAGGAACTTCTTTCCTGTGAGGGTGGCAGAGCCCTGGCACAGGCTGCCCAGAGAGGTGGTGGAGTCTCCGTCTCTGGAGACATTCCAAACCCGCCTGGACGCGTTCCTGTGCCACCTGCTGTGGGTGACCCTGCTCTGGCAGGGGGTTGGACTGAGTGATCTCTGAAGGTCCTTTCCAACCTTTCCAGTTCACCCTTAGGAAGGAGGAGGGCAGCTGCTGGCTGAGGCAGTCAGGCAAATGCAGGATTTGTGCTGGAATCGGGCAGGAGCGGGGTCAGTGGGCTGATGGCAGGGAACAGCGAAGGATGTTATTTCAGGGTCTCCATTAAACAATGGAGAGAGTATTTTCTTTAGCCAGAGAGAAGGGAGTTAAATGCTGTGAACGCGGGCAGCCGCGTGTGCTGTCTGCCCTACATGGGACTCTGGCAGTGACAATTCTCCGAAGGGAAAGAGAATGAATTTTAATGAAATCTTGAAAGACTTTAAATTTTCATGTTAACTTCAATTATTCAGGACAGTCGAAAAGCAGCTTTAGAGCTTCATAAGAAGAAAGGAATATAAGACGCCAGTTTGATATTTTATTTTCTAGATTATTTGGTTTGCATTTTGTTCCACTGCAGTGAAACACGGACATTTTTAAGGCACTGGTGTTGGTGATTGCATCTGACGGCAGTGCTGAGGAGGAAGGATATCAGGAAATGAGTTATGTACTGCCCGGGGCATGCTAGAGGTACCAAAAGAGCCCAGCGGGGCAAAAGGCTGTGTCACCAAGGACACGGGGGACAGTATCCATCCTGGGCAGCTGGTGGGGTTGCAGGCTGGCGGCTGCGCTTGCTGCTCAACCCAGAAAATTGCCTATGTGAGAAGGTTCCCTGTGCTTTTAGCTTCACCAGGTCCGCGCCATACCTCTGTTAGCAGCTGCATGTCCCCGGCTGGTGGCAGGGGACACAGTCCTGCCCTGAGAAACGCCTTCCTATTTTCTGACCTAGGACAAGCAGTATGAGCCAGGCCACGGCTTGCCCTGAGCATGATGCCAGCCTGTGGCTCTGGCCCTGGGCCCTTCCACAAAGGGCAGCAGCCGAGCAGGGATGCCCCCATTGTGGTGGGCTTTCCATCCCACTGAGGAAGTCGCTGTGATGGTGAAAAGGACAAGTGTGCAATTTCACCACCTCCTGGCCAGCTCTGTGCAAGGTGTGACAGAGTCAGAGCCACGTTCAGGCTCTCGGGTGGGTCTAGTTTGCCGCTGCCAGGGCTTGGGTACCACTAGAGCATCCGTGGTAGGACCCTTCTGCCTCTCCAGGCACTTCTCGGGGAAGCGAAGGACATTCTTGTTGTCCAGCCCGCGGTACAGGCGTTCAGAGTGCCACGCTACGGAGAAGGAGATCCCCGGGACTGCATGCTCAGGCTCGGCAGCAGTGGGCGTGAAGAAATGGCTGGTGAAACACAGGGCTGTCATCCTGCTTCCGGAGCCCGCTCCTTGCTGTGCAGCTGACATCCCTCTTGTTTGCTTTCAGCTGGGACCTGCTGAGATGCAGCTTGCTCTTGGTGTGGGGACTACGCCGGTGCTCTTCCGTGACCCTGCCTCTCCCTTCCAGTGGCCCTGCTGTTCAGAGCATCCTCTGTTCCCACCCATTTGAGCAGCCCGACGTGCTGCAGTCCTGGCTCTTGGAGCTCTTGGAGCCGGGAGGGGATGCTGTGTGTCTGCCCGTGCCTTGCTTGCTGCTGGTTGCACAGCTCGCTTCCTTCGAGACGCTTGCTTCTAGCTCCTGTGGTCTTTCTCATTCTCCTCTGGCTGAGCCCAGGGCATCTGTCGGTGTTTCTGTTTTCGGCTCCCCAGCCGGCCGATGCCTTGCCTCCCTTTGAGGGTGCCCCACTGGTGCGGAGGGGCTCCGTAGCACAAACACGTCTTTTATTCCCTGCTGCTGAGAGCTGCCAGCCCTGGCGCTCTTCCCAGAAAGCAGCGCTGGTTTAGAACATAAGCAGCTATTGTCTTAGCCCCGGAGACTGCCATCTGAGCTCTGCTGGCGTTAGGAGGGGATACAGCGTGCTAAAGGGACTTGAGAAAGGAGCCCAAGGAATAGGGGAGATTTGCAGGCTCTCCATTATGCTCGTCTCACCAAAAATAATGCGGGTGCCTACTCCTCCTTTGACATTCGAATCGCTCTTCCACTCTGGCCCCGGGGGTGGCTGTTACAGTTAGTTTATGTCTAGCAAAGACTGGGTCCTTTGTCTGGCACCGGCTGGAGAAGGGAATGGGGGGGAAGAGTGGTCCCACAGTAAGGGTCTCCCACTGGGAGCACACCCCAGCTGGGTCTGGGGTCCCTCACATGACCCGGGTTGTAGGGGCTGGTGCCTGGGACAGGGAATTTGCTTTGGGCATGGATTCCCCCATTTCTAGCGAGGCGACAAAGCCGCTGGTGAACATCGTCTCGTGTGCGGCAGGTAACACCTTCTCCCGCTTGGCTTTGTATCCCCGTAGCACGTTCCCCTCACTGAGGGATGCATCGGGGGTGATTCTGGTGTGGGTTGAGAGCATGAGGAGCTGCTTCCCAGGGTTTTCTCTCTCGGGATAATAAACCCCAGGTCCCCCCAGCAGGGGCTGTGGGTCTGCAGGCCAGCTCAGCCCCCCGGCAGGGGGTGGGACCAGCCGTGGAGGGCAGCAGTACGGCGTGCTGGCTGCTCAACCACCCTCTTCCCTCAGAGCTGGTGTGGGGTGCAGAAAGACAGAATTATGAAGAGAGCCTGCTACAAATCAAGAGATTCTGCCCGCGCTTTTGTTTGAAGAAGCTGAAATTCAGCCTAAGGGATGATTTAGTAAAATGAGTAGGTGGTAAGTTGTCACCTGACGGGGGAAACTTGCGCAGCACGGAGGAAATAGTGGCTCTCGATGCCACAGGGCCAAGGGCTGAGCAGAGGGGGGCTGGTCCAGTCCCTGAGGCGGCTCGTGGCTATCCTGCCTTGTTTTTGGGTCTCCTCATTCCGGGGAACAGTACCAGCCCTGCAGTTCTGTACAAGGACCTGATTGACCTGTTCTTATTTGTGCCTTTGCCTTTGAATCGCTCTGGGTTCAGCCCTGTAATCCAAGGAAAATCACTCCACGGGTAAAATTACAAGCGGGGACGGATGGGTCAGGGCAGCCGAGAGTCCCTGCCAGATCCTCTAATCAGCCTTGAGTTGTGGGGAAGGAGACGAGTTCTTGAGTTCTTGGAGTGTCTCGTGCCTGTTCCNAATCATGAGGCTATTTCACGAATCATTTGGCCGTGATGAGCCGCAGTCGAGAAAGAGAGGGTCTGAGATGCTGAGTTTTTTCAGCTTAATCTGCCCAAGTGGTGATCCTCTGCCACTCGATGTGCTGATGCCTACAGCCAGCCCGGGCTGAATAAACTTTCCCTGGCTTCAATAAAAATGTTAGTGTAGTAGAGACTCTGCCCTGTGGGTTTTTTCCTCCTCCCCCCACCCTGCCCCAACCAGCGCGTCCCAGTACCCAACCCACAGCAGCTTCTTAAAAGTGTGTTTGGTGGTGGCACAGAGGGGAAACCTCAAATCCTTGCAAAGCAATTACTGCTAATGAGACACTTCCTACACATCTGGTTTCAATTCTGGCAGTGTTTTTTGGGGACTGGCTCTTCGGAGCTTGGGAATGGAGGAAGGTGGGAAAATCCCTGCCTCCTCCTCTCCCTCCAGCAGCACCCTCCTCCCAAGGTGGCAGTTGGGCTGCTCGTTAAGCTCCCATCTTGCTTGCCAAACCTAAACAATTAACGCAGAAAATTGCACCTCTCCGGGGAGGCTGAATTTCAGTAGCAGCAATTATTGGATGCTGATCGCATGCCAATTGATTGATATGTTTTTTTTGAGAGAGAGAGTGTAATGTGTTTAATTAGTGTGTAATTTACAAATGCAGGGACGTCTGGATGCCCCAGACTTAAGAAAATTTCTCGATTAAGTGCCAATGGAGAAATTTCCTTTTTTGTTTTTTTTTTTTTTTTTAGCATGCAATTGCTTGGGTTTTGTTTCTTTGTGTAGGGATTTAATATTAAATTGATGGAAACTGGCTATTCTGACTTTCTCCAGCCCCTTGTCGGGGTCGCTGGATGGAGGAGGTGCAGCAGAACTGCCTGTTCCTGCGGGGCTGAGCTGTCAGCCCCACTGCCGGCTGGGAGACAGGTGCCTACGTGCCCCTGGCTTCCAGTGGGACCTCGATTCCTGGTCCCCAGAGCTCTTCCAGAGATCCCATGCTGGCCTTAACGTGGATTAGGTAACCCCAAGCCGCAGGGGCTTCAGCTCTGGTTTCTGATGGTTCAGTTCAAGTCTTTGTTTGAATGCAGATTTGCGTGGAACCTGGGCCCCTCTGGCTGCTGGTTTTGGCAGCCGAGCGCCTTGTTATCTCAGTCCAGAGAGTGGCCTCAGAGCAGGATGCAGGGAAACAGTAGGGAGGGTGACGGAGAGAGGGATTTCAGGAAGTCTGGGTTGCTTTTTTGCGCTAAGCAGCGGGAAGGTGGCGTGGGAACCCTTGGCTTGTTTCCTTGGGAATGAGACAGTCCAACCTGGACCTCACCGACAGGCTTATCGGGGACATTAGTGTGAGGGCAAAGAAAACATGGTGCTGTCGGATTCCTGGGATCCATCAGGGATCATAGAATCACAGAATGTGTTGGGTTGGAAGGGACCTCCAAAGGCCATCTAGTCCCACCCCCCTGCAGTGAGCAGGGACATCTTTAACTAGATCAGGTTGCTCAGAGCCTCATCCAGCCTGGCCTTGAATGTCTCCAGGGATGGGGCCTCCACCACCTCTCTGGGCAACCTGGGCCAGTGTCTCACCACCCTCAGTGTAAAGAACTTCTTCAAGGATCTGCCCTGGCTCCTCAGAGCCTGGCTCTTCTGGCACTGCAGGTGGTCCAGCTTCCTCCCTTGGGTGTACTGTCTGGGTGCACCTGGGGTGCAGGTGGGTGATGTCCACCCCTGTGTCCTTCACCAGCATGATGTGGGTTCCTGCTTCAGAGGAAGACTCGCAGAGTAACCCTCTTGTCCTGCATAGAGCCTGTGTTGGGTTAGAGGCTGTCTTTTTGCAAGGGCCAGCTCACAGGTCCTCTCTCCTCTTCAGGTTGGGATCTCCAAGCAGGGTTTCCCCACAGCTTCCCTTGGTGAGTTCTTCTGACTGGAAAATTCTGCTTTCTGGGAAATGGTCTGGCATATGCGTTGGTTGAGTATCTCAGGAACTGAGCTGTTAAGCAGAAGATAGTTCCGGCCTTTCAACCGCTGTGTTGGGTGACTTGTCCAAGACACACGTGGTTTCTCAGAAGTACCACTTTTCGTGATGTAATAGCTCAGCTCCTGGCAGGAGTAACTCAAAAAGCATGTTCTGGGTGCTCCAGAGAGATAGATCTGCATTGTTCCAGCCGTGGCTGCGTGCCTAGCCTGTGCTCCCCAGGCATGGAATGGCACGGCACCAGTATCCTGCTCTGCATTGCTTCTCTGCAAAGCTCGAGGTTGTTCCCCTGCTCCAGCTGTCTTTCTGTCCAGGAAAACTTTCTGCAGTCAAGTGCCTGACCTTGGAGCAGAGCCTCCTGCTCTCCTTTCCTTTTTGTTTTATTTAATATATAGCAAAACAAACTTATTTTCCCCTCCTTGATGTCAACAGCTGCCGCATTGAGCCGTGGCACGATGAAGCGGAAATCAAAGCCCAGCGAAATTTGCTGGAGTTGAAAAGCAGGTCAGGCTCCAGGGTTACTCATCTCAATTGCACTTTTGTTCTAAAAAATGAGAGGGGGAATGCCTGCACCCAGCCGGGCTGGCGTGATCTCCCGAGCCTTGGGAAGAAGGAGCAGGAGCCGTGGGGTGGCGGCTCTGCAGGTCAGCGGGTATGGGGAGGTGCTGGGCTGTCCGGGACTCCGTCGGGTGGCCTTGGCGCTGGAGCAGGGCTGCGTGGGTGGGTGGCTGGCTGTTGCTGAGCAGAAGAGCGGTGCGGGCCGCCTTGGGCTTGGGGACCTCCGTGAGTCACAGACGACTTCTGACTCCACGGGGTCAAGTGTTCAGTCTTGCTGGGGCAATGCCAGCCTGAGTGGGCGTGACTCAAGTCCCTTAACCCTTCTGGGATTCTGTTCCCCATCCGTAAACTAGAGCTGCCAGCACCCACAGCCGACCCTCTTCTCCATCCATGTGGAGTTCATCCCATGTGCTCTTCCCCGTTGTTCTGCAGCCAGGTGGGCTTTGGGCTTGAAGCAGCTCTCGTGGCTCTTGTTCTGGTGCTCCAAAGGTGCAATTCCCATTTCCTGAGGGCTGCAGCACTGAAGTTGGCAGCTCTGTGGAGGTCTTGGCCAGGCAACTTCATCTTCACTTTGTCACCATCTTTGCTTCTCCTGGTTTTCCCCAGACTCTGAAAAGCAGCTGCTGTTACAGTCTCAGTGAACATCAGGTTTTGGTATCTGCATGTGAAAGCTTTAGTTGCTAGAGTGGGCAGAAGTCACAGTTTTCTACCCAGCACAAAGCCCCAGCTGGACCCAAGGGTCTCCACACCTTATGGTGCCGCGGGGGTACCTGAAAGAGAAGGCGCTGCTTTGGGAATGCCGTGCTTTGGCACATGGGAAACAAGGTCTTTGCTTCCAACTTGCCCTCTCTTCCGTGCGCACCGTATGCCTCTGCCACGGTTCCTCACTTGGTGGCCCTGGGCATGTCACTTCTCCTCTGCGCCCTGGGGGGATGTGGTCTGGAGCGCGGTGGAGTGACATGGTGCCCTGCCAGGTGGGGTTCCCCAGGGTGCCGGGGCTGCGCTGCTCGGGGTGAGGAGTGCTGCGTGCGTGGTAAATGATGTGTGACCGCGTGTTGTGCGGCAGCTGCCATCGGGGAGCTGCTGGCTCCCTGCCATGCCGCCTGGGCTGAGCCACCTCGCACTCACGCAGCCAGGGTGGGGGGACCCCAGACTTCCCCTGCTCAACGGGAACGTCCCCCAAAACGCGCAGCACCTAATGGCTGCCCATGCTGCTCCCTGCAGTGACTGCCTCTGTCTTGCACCCGCGCTCACCTCCTTTCCCTTGGCGAGGGTGAGTGGTCGAGTTGAATCCCCTGAAACACGCTGGGCAGATGGCTTTGTAGAGACCCTGACTTAGCACGCCATGTCCCCAGGGCTTCTGTGCCTGAACGCCCCGACCCCTCCCTGCACAGTGGCAAAATCAAGTCTATTCTTCTGTCCCAGACGCGTTGCTGCTGCTCTCATGCCTTCCTTTCCCCCCGACAGCAGGGCTCTCCAGAGACGCTGCCTTGGCAAAAAGGGGTAGCAGAGTAAGAGGAGGTGGGCTCCGTTCCCTCTGGCAACCCCAGACCATGCTGTTCAGGGGCCCAGGAGAGCTGTTTATAGAATCATAGAATTGTTAGGGTTGGAAGGGACCTTAAAGATCATCTAGTTCCAACCCCCCTGCCATGGGCAGGGACACCTCCCACTAGATCAGGTTGCTCAGAGCCCCATTCAGCCTGGCCTTAAAAACTTCCAGGGATGGGGCTTCCACCACCTCTCTGGGCAACCTGTTCCAGTGCCTCACCACCCTCATGGTGAAGAACATCCAGTCTGAATTGACCCATCTCTAGTTTTAGTCCATTCCCTCTAGTTCCACCAGTTTCTTCTGCACAGTGACAAAAGGATGTGATGGAGATAGCACAATCCATCCACATCATTTTAATTTAGAGGCATCAGAGCAAAGGGAGGGAGGGAGTGCTGCTGTCCTGCAGCCAGACACTAATGTCTCATCTGCATCAGAGCTGGCCATGGGGGCTTGGCTTTCGTTTCTGTTTTTCTTCCTCTTTTTATAAATTAAAATCCCAAAATAACTGTGCTGCTCTGGGATATTTTTAAGCTGTTTTCCCCTCTTCCTTTCTTCCCTGCATCTCCCAACAGCTCAGAGCTGAGAGGGCTCCCGGTTGCCAATGGAGAAGGCTGCACGTCACTTCCTTGGCATGGGGCCGTCTCCAGCCCTCAATGCTCACTTTGTTTTTTTCCCCTAATAGTGTCAGTGAGCTGTCAGGACTCTTCACAGTGTCACATTACCCGTGTCCCACAGCCCATTGTGGGAGCTGCTGCTAACGTGGCATGCAGAGCACGGGGGGAGGCCTCAGCGCCCCTCAGCCCGGGTACCGGGGCAGCGGGTGAGGATCTCAGTTCCAGCTGCATCCTTGCCTTCCTCCTCCTCCGTTTCCTCTGCTATGTAGCCCAGCACCCTCCCTTTCCCTGGGGACACCCACCTCCGTCCCCAGCATCCCACCCGTCTGGCTGTGCTTGCCCTGGGGCTCCGTGTCTGTCCTCTGGCAGTAGTCTTTGAGCATCCAGCCTGAGAAGAGCGGAATAGAAAAGAGGGGTTAAGAGTTGCATGTCACTTTAGGAGATACCGATGTCCTGGTGGGACACAGACCTGGCTGTGACGACTGCTCCAATTTCCACAGGCATCTAGGATGAATGCCATAATGGTTACAGGACTTCTGTACTGCCATAGATTACAGATAAATAAGCTGTGCTCCATAACAACTATTAAAATGCTCAGCTGTTTAACTGTTAACCTTTCATTATGTGCGTTGGGAACCTTGTTTCATCTTGTGCTCTGGTTTCCTAGCCTTCAAAAGTAGTTCCGGCCCAGGTGACGCATTTGGGTAGGGAGGTATCAACCTGCGATGGGTAAAGGATGTGCCCCTTTGAGCTGAATGGGAAACATCTGACCCTTGGCAGGCTGTACTGGGAAGCTGGCATGGCTGCGCGTAGCTCCAGGCTTAGGGCCTGAATATTCCCAAATTGTGAGGTTGGTTTCAGAAAAATCATCTGTTGACAAGGTAACCCGTGAAGTTTAACAGTTAGTGCGTGTTGGCTTCTGAGTCTTTGGCTGCGCTTGTTACATTCCCCGGGACCTCCTTTAGTCGTGCTTGTAAGGAAAGAGTGCAGGCTTCTCCGTGGATCAAATCAGCTGCGGTATCTGATCCGGCATGCTTGTGTTGGGTGCCTGAGGTGTTCCTGACAGGGTTCTTCTTGTTGCCGTTTGCACATATTTAGTGGTCAGGTTCTGAGGTTCCCTGTTTTTTACCTTGTTGTGCTGTTGCAGTGTGGAATACCATCAGTAACATCAGGCTCCTGCTGTTTTCTGGATATCTGCAGATTTGGGAGCCTGTTGTGCCATGAAAACATGTTTAAATCAATGGGCTTAGGAGGCCAGCGACCCAGCCATGGTCTTCTGGGGTGAATTGGGAGCTAGTGCCCGATGCTGCCTGGAAAGGGCTGGAGGAGATGGATGGAAGCTGCCCCAGGTGGTGTGGATCGTGGAGCATTGGAGGAGGGGGTTGGGGGAGGGTAGGAAAGCTTTGGGTTAGCTGTCTGTTTTCTTGTTTCTAACTGTTTTGTTCTCTCCTTTTTCTCCTCCCCCTCCCCTGCTTTCTAAAGAACATAGGAAGCTTCTTGCTGGTAAGTGGTGGTGTGTCATGCAAAAAAAAAAACCAAACCAAACCCATTTTTTCCATCCACCATCAGACTCGCTGGCTAGTCCTTGTCATTCTTCCATCCACCCAGGATGTGCTGGACAATAGAAACCTTCCGGAGGTGGGTACAGGCGCACCCATCCCCGCGGCCTCTTGGCTGCAGAGCGTGTGCACTCGCCTGGAAGGGAACTATTGCTTTTAGATCACAGTTTGAAAAACTGCTTTTCCCCTCTGTTTACACCTTGCCCAGCCTGATACCGTTGCTTGGGCTCAATTGGATTGCTGCTGTCCTGGCACAGAGCAAGCGCCGGCTGGTGCGGCACCAAAAACTGTGATCTAAGGACACCTCTCACCTAGTGCTTGTCTCATGTCCAACTCCATCCTCAGCCTCTCACTGTCACCAGCTGCCTGGGGAGGGTGGGGAGAGCACTGCCCCAGCTTATACTGGGGGTGAAGCGGCCGGGTTTGGCTGTTGGGCTGGCCTGGGGGGGTTTGTGGCCGCACCTGATGCAGTTAATGAAGGAGGGCAGAGCATGCTGTTCAATATATTCATCAGTGACCTGGATGAAGGGATAGATGGGAGGGGTGGCTGACACAGCAGAAGGCTGTGCCACCATCCAGAGAGACCTGGACAGGCTGGAGAGTTGGGCGGAGAGAAACCTTATGGAATTCAATAAGGGCAAGTGCAGGGTGCTGCACCTGGGGAGGAATAACCCCCTGCACCAGGACAGGTTGGGGCTGACCTGCTGGAGAGCAGCTCGGTGGAAAGAGACCTGGGAGTCCTGGTGGACAACGGGATGACCCATGAGCTAGCAATGTGCCCTTGTGGCCAAGAAGGCCAATGGCATCCTGGGGTGCATCAAGAAGAGTGTAGCCGACAGGTTGAGGGAGGTCATCCTCCTCCTCTACTCTGCCCTGGTGAGGCCACATCTGGCGTACTGTGTCCAGTTCTGGGCTCCCCAGTTCAAGAAGGACAGGGAACTGCTGGAGAGAGTCCAGAGGAGTGCTACAAAGATGAAGGGAATGGAGCACCTCTCATATGAGGAAAGGCTGAGAGACCTGGGTCTGTTTAGCCTGGAGAAGAGAACACTGAGAGGGGATCTCATCAATGCTTATNCTGGCAGCAGGTTGAGGGCAGGGGCTGTGTGTGCTCCCCCTGTGCTGGCTGAGCTGTGAAGCTGCAGGTGTGGGGCAAACACGCCACAGACCATTCTGGGCATCTTTCTAGCAAAAACAAGTGAAGTGTGGGCATGGGTAAAGCCCCCAAGGTATTCCTGTCCCTGCTTCTCTGTCCCCTTGCCTGCCCTGCACTGTAGCTCGTCTCTTCCTCAGCCGTCATCTGCACAGACAGTTGTTTTAAACAGTGAATCCCAGTCATTAAAACAAACCGTGTGCGTGCCCCGGCTGGCGAGAGCAGCCCTTGGCGGGTGAGGGTGTCCGTGGCTGCGGGCTGGCTGGGTGCCCACTTCCCCGTGATCCCCGGTGCTGGGAATCCTGGCATCCCGGGAGCCTCGTGGCTGAGCTCCTTTGTTTGGTGGTTGTGGATACGGAGCGTATGTGAGGAAGGCGTTTGGCATGCGGTTGGGGCTGGCGGTTCATCTCACGCCCTCCCCCTGAGTGCACCAGCCTTTGTGTGAATGGAGGACGGGGCAAGCGCAGCGTCTCCCTGTGCTGCTGCCCCTCTCTAGCACCCGCGGGCACCCGCTGCACCGTGGCAAGTGGTCCCAGGTCTGTGTTTGCCATGGACAAGGCAGCTGTCCCCTGCTTGTACGGCCAGGGCTGGGTGTGGAGGTATCCAGCCGCTTCTCTGCACCAGCTTTGATTTTTGGGGCTGCTCCTCTGCCTGCACTGTGCTCATTTTGAGCCCTTTGGGGTCGCCGCTGACCCACACGCATGTATTGGTGGATAAGAGCTGGCTTTTTGGTGCAATGTGGGGCAGGACGGAGCTGGGGCAGCTCAGCTCACCTTGGTCTGGGTGTCACGGCTGGCTGTGACAAACCCCGCTGAACCGAGGAAAAGGGTGTTCCGCCAGGACTGGACCAGCTGCGGCTGGTGAGCTGTTTAAAGCCATTGCTGCTGCATTTCCTCCCTGTTTTGTGCCCCTCATTATGTATAATATATAGACTGTAGTGTGCAGATCGGGAGGGGCAGGCGAAGGGCTTGCTTGGACGTGTACCCTTGCTGCAAAGGCGCTGGAGGGGGAACAGAGGAACATAAAAGTTTTATTGAAAGCCGCCTGCTCCTGGCCTGGACCCTGGGCCTCTCTGGCTCTGGGAGGAGCGAGGAGAAAAGCAATCAAGCCGACAGCATCCTCTGCCGGTTAATGCTTCCGTGCCTCTCGCTTCTGAGATGCATCAGCTGAGCTGAGAGCATTCTGCTCCCCTCCTGCGTGCCGCCGGCTGGGTGCTGGTCGTTGCTTTCAACACTGGCACAAACGTTTGGTTTCCAGCCGTGTGTGGCTGACAGTGCGACACCTGGTTGCCGCCTGCTTTTGGCTCTCCCAGCCAGCAAGTGGGCAGGAGAAAAAAGGCTCTGGGTCCCTGGGGCTGCCCGCTCCCCCTTGCTGCGTCCCCATCTGACGTTCAGGCCCCTCCGCAGTGCCTGCGAGCAATCCCCGAGCAGGACTGTAGTTGGTCAGAGGAGAGGGTGTCCCTTCCCTTCTTCTCCATCCCCTAGGCGTTTGTGGCTCTCCCTGCCTTCCCAATCCGACTGGAGCAGCTGCTCTTCTCCCCAAGGAGCGCGCTGGCTGTCTTTCCTTTCTCTTTTCTAATAATATGTTTCAGCTCTCTCTCTTTTCACCTCACCGCGTAGCTCGGAGGGGTTTTGCTCTCCCCAGGGACACAGCCTGCCCTGGGTTTGTCTGCGCCGCACCGCCATGGAGCTGGGCGACGGGCTGCGTGTCCCCCCCCCTGTGCCGCGGCAGGGGACAATGCCACACTGGTAAGTCTGGCTCTGTGCCTTCCCAGGAGGCCTGTCTCGCACCGCCTGTGGTTTCTCTGCTTTATGGAAAGCGGTTAGCAAAGCTCGGCTTGGACCAGAGCCCAGGGCTGATGCTCTTGACTGTGATGGGTGTCAGACAAGGCCACGACCGAGCCACTTGCTGGGAGCCCTGTGCCCTGTCCCCATGGCGGGCACTGGTGCTGGCTGGCGCAGCATCACTTGAGGGCACAGATGTAATTTCTAGCCGGTGCGGGCTCTCTTGTGGCCAGACTGCCTTTTGGGAGAGGTGCACTGAGAGCATTTGGCTGGTGCGACTTGGTTCTCGGTCCAGGATTGGAAGCAGCTTGAGGTGTCTGGCTGAACTGGGAGCAACCGGGTGCTCCCCTGCGGAGCCCTAGCTGGAAGGAGATGGCAGAGAGCTGCTCTGAGGGGTGGCGTTCGGCTTCCGCTCTCTAGAGCGGCTCTGGTTGAAGGCTGGCAGGCCCTTTTCCTTCCCTGAATATTGCTCCCAGCGCTCCCTCTGCCTGCAGCACTCCGTACAGCCGGCGCGGCAAAGGGATGCTGCTGGCGGGATGTCTCGCCTTCGTGCAGGGTTCGTGCTGGCTGTTCCTGCGTCAGCCTGCCGCCGCTGCTCAGCTCCTGGCGTGGGTGGGAATTGAGGTGTTTGAGGTATCTTTACTTTCATGCTCTCTGCATGATGTGTTTACTCGCTAGCTGGGCTCCGCTGATGTGATTTTAGGACTCTGAGGCCCGTGTGAGGTTACTGGCAGTACCCCAACTCCAGCCAATGCTGTTTTTTCGGGCAGACCCAGTATGAGATGTTCCCCTGTCCCCGTTGCTGAAGGATGTCATTCATTGTCTGGAAGCACTCCGGTGACAGCTGCTTTCCTGGTGGGAAGGTATCCGGAGTGCCAGGGATACACGCTAATTTTAGCCTGCGGGGTGTTTGCTACAGAAATGTGCTGTAGCTTTGTTTCATCATTTGTTTTCTACTGTTTTTCCCTGTTTGCACCCCCTCTATGTTATCATATCCTCAAGGAACGCTGCCGCAGCGGCTGATCCTCACGCCCCCTTGCAGATGAGCGAGTTTACATCAGCTTGCAAAGCAACTGGTGTGTGTTTGGAAGAGGCTTGGCAGAAGCGATATCTTACAGCTCAGCCAACTCCGTCGGCACACGGAGAGGCTGAAGGCTCAGACGATTCCCTCTCAGCCACTCCAGTAGTCAGGCGAGGCCCTTCCTCTGGGGGAGAGAGTTGATGGTGCCTCTGGGAAATGGTAGCCACAGGACAATGTAAATTATAGCCTCATAGAATGGTTTGGGTTGGAAGGGACCTTAAAGATCATTTAGTTCCAGCCTCCCCACCCCACCCTGGGCAGGGACACCTCCCACCAGACCAGGTTGCTCCAAGCCCCGTCCAACCTGGCCTTGAACCCCTCCAGGGATGGGGCAGCCACAGCTTCTCTGGGCAACCTGGGCCAGGGGCTCACCAGCCTCATAGAGAAAAATTTCTTCCTGATATCTCATCTAAATCTCCCCTTTTTCGGTTTAAAACCGTTCTCCCTTATCCTATTGCTCCACTCCCTGATCCAGAGTCCCTCCCCAGCTTTCCTGTAGATCCCGAGTTTGGGGCAGGCTGTAGCCCCTGAGGTGTTTGAAAGGTCTGTTTGTCCCCCAACAAGGGGAGAGGCTTCCCTTTCTCATCACCCTCGTATTGCTCTAGCATCACCCCCTCCATGCCCCGTCAGTGGAGATGCCGCGGGCTCGCGGCTCGGCTCTCAGCCGGCTGGGTTGGCGATAGCGGCAGGTGGCAGTGTGAGCCTGCCGAGGAGCCGAGGGCTGCGGGCTCGCAGCCTGGGCTGCAGCTCGGAGCACACCTCCAGTTTGTGCAGCCACACAGCCAGCCCCAGACACCCTCAGAGCATCAGGAGAATGCGAGGGGACAGGCGTGAGGGGGCTTTGTCCCAGCATCACCCTGGCTCACATCTCTCCAGCCCGCATGCTCTTCTCGGCATCGCTCCTGAATGCGAGCCCTGCAGCTGTCCTGACAGCCCAGCGAGCCAGCGGGCAACGGGGTTCCCCTGGGAATGGGGGTTCTCCTGGGAACCACGCAGGAAGGAGGCAGTGGCCGCTGAAGGCAGGCCATCCCTAGCTCGGTGCCTTGGTCTGGAAAGCCCTCTTGGGCTGTGGGTGCAAACCCAGCTGCCTGGGAGCCTGCAAGCTGGGTGCGCGGGGAGCGAGGAGTCAGGGCCAGGAGTTGTGGGTACCAGCAGTTTGTGTGAGCGGTGAGTCGGGGCAGAAGTTTACCTTTGCGAAGGCAAAGGATGGCAGGGCTGGGCAAAGAGAGCTTGGGCTCCCTGGCCAGAACAGCAGGGAGCTGTGTGGGTGCAGAGATGCATTGCCTCCCTCCCCTGGGTGGCTTTGGCTTTGCTGCATGTCTGCTTTTGGACAGCAGCCCTGTCATAGAATCATAGAATGTGTTGGGTTGGAAGGGACCTCCAAAGGCCATCTCGTCCCACCCCCCTGCAGGAAGCAGGGACATCTCTAACTAGATCAGGTTGCTCAGAGCCTCATCCAGCCTGGCCTTGAATGTCTCCAGGGATGGGGCCTCCACCACCTCTCTGGGCAACCTGGGCCAGTGTCTCACCACCCTCAGTGTAAAGAACTTCTTCCTGATGTCTAACCTAAACCTGCCCTGCTCTAGTTTAAACCATTGCCCCTTGTCCTATTGCTACCTGTCCTTTTACATCTGGACACCGAGTTCTGTGTGCAAACCTTGTTTTCTTTTTTTCTTTTCTTTTTTTTTTGTCCAGGGATTAATGCAGCTTGCTCCTCACATGTCAGATCTACCCTNTCGCCTATGAGCGGCTAGGTGGAAGAGGGGTGGGCTTTGTGCGGTGTGTGTCGGGGGGACATGTGTTAGCAGAGGGGCTGCCTTGCAGCTGCAATTCAGCATGTGCACAGGCTGTGGTTTGCCGGCTCGGAGAAGGACCCGCAGTGCTGGGAGAGGGTGACCTGTATTCCCAGTATGCACGTGCTCCATACTCCAGCATCCCTAAATGCGGCTGGAAGGTGCTCCAGCGTCACGTGGTAGGAGGGGGCTGTTTCAGGACAAAGCCATTAAGTGGGGAACCCCCCCCCATCCTCTTCAGAAGCGACACCCCTTGTTCAGCACCGCCTGGCACGGCTGTTTATTGGGAATGGGGTGAATTAATTCCCCTGTCTGCTCCCAGTGCACACGCCAGCCTCGCCGCGAGGCTGGCCACCCCAGCCCCATCTCCCACACCCACTCCCCCCAGCCCCGTCTCCCATTGATGGGGTTTAAAAGCTCTATTTCCAAGCGCCGCCCAGCAGGAGTCAAGCTGGGTCCTGCCAAGTGTTAAATGAAATAATTAAAATCCCCGCTTTCTCCCCCTCCCGCTCCTTTCTCCGTAATGCTGGTAATTAGCCTGTAAAACTGCAGGAGGGGATGAGGAAGGGAGAATGTGCAAACGCCTTCTGCAGGCTTCCTTCTCCTCCTCCTCTTCTTCCCCCCTCCCCGGAGGAAGCGCAAAATGGCTCTCTAGGCATTGGGTGCTGTCAGATAAATCCCAATTAGCTCCCTGCCAAACAGGATTAGCGAGAAGGGAGCCAGGTGGGGAGTCAGCCTGGCAACAGCAGGAGCTGGGGGCTTCGGCGAGGTCTCTCGCTCGGGGAGGAGGGGGAGATTGACAGCTGTCACTCATGTCCCAAAGCAGCACTGACTTTTTTGGTGTCGCAGGCTGGTATCTGGCGTCTGGTGGGCAGAAACGGGGAGGGGAAGGAAACCAAAGACGTGTCTCCTGCTGGTGTTACCCCTTCCTGAGTAACTGGTGGCTGAAAGGCGTGTGGTCCCACGCGATGCCTCCCCCATCCGGGGTCAGCGCAGAGATGAAGGGTCGCTCCCGGCGCCGATGCGGAGGACGTGCCTCCTGCCAGCTCCGTGCTTCAGAGGCAAGAGGATAAAACTAGGGTCCTGCCCCGCTGAGCGCAGCCAGCTGCACCCAGCCCAGCCCCTCCTGCCCGCCTGCTGCATTTTGGCAGCAGCTGTGACATCCTCGCCATGAAAGCCCAGAAACAGACCCGTTAATGGCACCCGGCTTTAAACTGGCTGGTGACCACACGGAGGCCTTGATGCACTCAACACTTTCATTTAGAAAACTGGGCGGCGGGGGGAGAATATCTATGAGCTGAGAGAAAGGGGGTTGTAGAGAGGTTGGGGGTCAGTCTCTTTTCCCAAGGAACAGGCGATAGGACAAGAGGAAATGGCCTCAAGTTGTGCCAGGGGAGGTTTAGGATGGATATTAGGAAAAATTTTGACACTGAAAGTGTTATCAAGCATTGGAACAGGCTGCCCAGGGAAGTGGTGGAGTCGCCATCCCTGGAGGTGTTTAAAAGCCAGGCAGACGTGGTGCTGAGGGACGTGGGTTAGTGATGGTTTTTGTCAGAGTTAGGTTGGTGGTTGGACTCGATGATCTGAAAGGTCCCTTCCAACCCAGGCCGTTCTATGATTCTATGATAATGATTTCTTGCCTGTAGCGGAAGAATAGCGGCTGTGTCTGAGGGATGCTACACTGTCCCCCATCCCTCCCTCTTCTTTCCTGACAGACATGGTGACTTTGTCTCTTGCACCCTGCTGGGGCTGGCCCTCCTCCCAACACCTGCAGCCTCAGCCGGACTGTTTCCAGTCCCGAGGAGGAAGAAAGGGAGAAATGCTGAGAGCAGGGATGATGAGCGGTGGACGGACTGCTCTGGAGCCTTGGCGTGGCTGAGGGACGAATCCCCTCTGCCTTGGGCTGGCTGGGTTGGGATGTCCCAGTGTGGATTGAGTCAGATGTAGAGGGACTGGGCTGTCCCCACGTCTTGGGTGCTTTGCCTCTTTCCACTTCAGGCTGGCCTGGAGCTGGTGGTGCACCTCCAGTGCTGCTGGGTTCACTGGCCAGCTCTTCCGAGCTGCTCACTTCTGAGCCGAGATAATAGACCAAAGGCAGCTTTTTTTATGTGCTTTTTCACCTTGTCAGGTCGTGCTGTATTTTCCTGCCTGGTCCTTCGCGCGCTGGTGTCAGAAGCATAAAGGGAAGGGCATGGTCAGCAGAGGGAGCGGGGGGGCCTGGCTGTCCCTGCATGCTGTAGCTGGCTCCAAAGGATGCGGGCATTTGTGAAATGCCAGAGCTATACAGGGATGTCTCCATGCAGCCAGCTCTGGGGAGAGAGGGGATAACGGACAAAATCAACAGCCCACATGGATGGACCAGGCAAGTGTGGTGTCTCCTCGGTGCAAATGGCTCTTCTGGTTATAAAGCCTCATCTGAAAGACTCGCAAGGGGCAAAGGTATAAGTGTTTGGTCTTTCCCGAGAAGGTGATGAGCTGATCTGCCTGTGCTGGAGTCTGAACCTGCCTCCTCCAGGACGAAGCAGCTGTTCGGATCTGAGGCAGTGCCACCCCTCAAAGTGGCCCCCAAATGGCTGGAGGGGACAGAGTCCTGGCAGACCCGGGAAGAAAGGGAGGACTGTGCGGTGGCTGATTTGCATGTGTAAACATGCACACAGGAGGATGCAAATGCCCTTGCTTCCCTTCGGGGATTTTTTTTTTTTTCTTTATTCGAAGCTTTTGGCCTTAGCCTGCATGTGCTGGGATTGCCAGGGGAGCATGGCTCTGACGCCCTACCTGAGGGGGGGGTGCGGAGCAAGCCAGGGGGGCAGAGGGATGCTGCTGGACCAGCATCATCATGGCAGGGCCCTGGTCAAGGCATTGGGCAGGAGTTTGGCACCTTTGTTCCAGGGCAGAAGGATGCAGGACCAGGCCAAGCTGGCCACTTGGTGACCAAGTGAAGGAGAGAGCCAGGGCACTCTGCTCGCATTTTTTTGGGAAGGTCTTGACTTCTTTTGTGATGCTCCAGAAATTCCCAGGGGCCTGTGGTAGCTGGGGAGGAACTGGAAATGGGGCAGCAGTGGCAGGGATTGAGCTTGCCTTTTGGGGGAAAAATACTGGGTTGGAGGCATGGGGGGCTCTGTGTGCAGTGAGGTTTGGGGTCTCCGTCCAGTTGCCAGGGCTTGCTCAGCCATATCTCATCCTGGGTGAAGGGATCAGTGTTGTGGCATGTCCCAGGAGGCAGCCGGGTGGCCTCTGGTGCTGGCTGAGGAGCCCTTTTCCACCTGGCTCCTCAGCACTGTCCCTGGCAGAGGGCTTTGCTTGTGAGGGGACTTTGGAGATGGGTTCCTAGCAGGGATCTGCTTGGGAGAGGCGGCTTGGTGGAGTGTTTCCCGCTGAGCACTCATAGCACTTGGGTTCTCGAGGGCTCTTCGCAGCCCCTGCGTGTGTTGGGAGGAGGATGGCTCCCAGGGTGCGTGCAGATCTGCCATCTGCCTTACTGCTCGGACGTGAGGCCATCAGGCACCCTGCTGGTGTGGGCTCTCCTCCCGGCAGGGTGGTTAGGATGCAGCCCGTGCCTCGCAGCAAGCTGGGATCATGTTCTGCAAGTCCTCGGGGAGGGGAGGGAGCGATGCAGGTTTAAAGAGGAGCAATGTCTGGGACGTGACTTGGATTTCTTTCTTCTCTTCTCCCTCTTTCTTCTTCCCTGTGCTGCTCTTGGCAAGTTGTACCTGAGGTGCTGGGACGCCCGGGATGCTCCCAGCCCGCGTCTCCAGCAGAGGAGCAGCGTGGCTTTGTGGTGCGGCTGTAGGGCAGCTTGTGCCAATCCCACCGGGAGACCCTGCAACCCGCTGACTTGTAGTGCCCAAGATGCCCCGCTAAAGGACCACCCAGTCTCCTCTGCGTCTCCCCGCTGGAGGGGGAGAGTGGGTGGATTCAGTTTTGGTGTTTGTGTCCCTCGGGCTCCAGGTGAATTGGCAAGGTGAGGGAGGGAGGGGCAGCATGGCAAGAGCAGGCTGGGGCTCGGAGCGGGGGTACGTGCCGCCAGCAAGGGTTATTCTCCCATCTCAAGTTGTTGTTGCCTTTTGGAGGAGTGGGTGGTGGGAATGCTGCTGCCCACCCAGCTGGACACCCCCCTCGAGATGTCCCTGGAGCCAGAGGCACTGGCAGACCAGCTGCCTCTTGTGGAGCCATGGCACCCGGACATCCCGGTGGGAGAGGAGAGGAGAGCGCTGCCGAGCCATGGGGCAACACCACGGCCTGGGTCTGCATGGTGGCTGCCAGCAGTGGCCGTGGGGAAGCTCTGCTTCCCCCCCTGCCTGTGGCAGCTGCCCGGTCGGTGCCGAGCAGGGGTAGACGGGAGGAACTTAAAAGCAGCTTCTCTGCAGGGAGCTTCCCAGTTAGACCACAGCGGGGTTGCCCACTGCCACATCTCCACAGTGCTCATATCGCCCTACGAACGTGGGGATGGGTGTTTGAGGACTCTTCCCTTGCCTTGCTCATGCCACAGCAGGGTACAGACAGCCCCTCCGCAGCACCTGGGGGACAGAGGAAGCTGCAAGATCCTCCTGTCCCATGGCTTGGATGATAAACCAGCCTCTGAAACTGTGTATAGTCAGCCCAGACTTGTGTTAGGGTGCCTGTGTAACCGGAGGGCCTTCCTCTCACAGGGTTTTGTTCGTAGTTTCCAGAACTGCTTTCTTCCTCCATGGTGAGGAAGATCTCAGCCTGTTTGCGAAGGGCCACGGTGCCTTAGAAATGAGGTGGCAGGTCATGGCGCTCTAGATGCGTTGTACCGCGGGCAGGGAAACAGCTTGCTGGGAGCTGTGGCTTTTGCCAGGGACGTCGTCTCACCAGAGATGGGGCTTCAGCCTGGAGAGATGCTGTGGGGAGCAAGTACGGAGTGGAGGTTCTGGCAGCCTGGGCTTGTCTTGTGGGCACCAGATATCGCGATATTGCTGCCTTTGGGAGTGCTTGGGCTGTAGCAGGACTCTGCTCTCGCCCTGTTGCTGGACCTTCACTTAAGAAATCTGGCTTTTGGCCCTGACCTCCTTCTAGCTTTCAGCCCAGCTCTGCTCTTGGCAGCTTTCCTGTCCTTGCTGGCAGCATCCTGCCCAAGGAAAGCAGTGACCAGAGGCTTCTGGCTTCCCAAGGGCAGGAATACCTGGGTAGGGAAGGAAGGGAGCAGCACAGCTTGATGGTGCATCTGTGTCCCAGCATCTCTTTTCTCCCCTGGTGCAGCTGGGATCCAGGACACGCAGTGGGTTCCTGGTCCTGCTGCCCAGGTATTTGTGTTGGGGCTACCCAGGGCGTGCTGGGGCGTGCAGCTGTGCTTCCCTCCCTCTGGAATAAACGTCCTAGAAAATAATAACTAGGGGCTGCTCCTGCTCTTTGCGTGGCTCTGTGGCCCTCCCTGGGGGTCTCCCCCCCCCCCCCCGCGCCGGGAAGGATACTGGGGAAGGCGTGAGGACTTTCTCCGCCTTTCAACATCTCGAGTGGGCGAATGGGCTGGCCGGGCGGGGAGAGGGGCTTCCACCCCCCCACATCCCGCCCTTCATCTCCCC
>VWZL01001198.1:37322-94505 GCA_013396915.1 Stercorarius parasiticus
CCGAGCTCACTCTGCACCCCCATCCATCCACCCCCCCACCCACCCACCCAGGGCGGCTGCCGCTCCCATCGCTATCACCATCACTATCACGCTTCTCCATGCCGGGCTCCGCCAGGAGCTGGAACCTCTCCGGGAAGGACTGGCATGTCACAGCGGCGTGAGGAGGGGACCTGGCCTGTCCCGGCCGTGGTGGCGACGGTCCCCGCGCTGGGCAGCGTTGCTCTCCTCCAGCGAGGTTTGCGAGGCAGCAGCCTGCCGAGGGGGAGAAGCCGGGTTGCCATCCCTTCTTGCTCACCGGAGCATTTGGTGGGTACCGGAGAACTGCCTCCCGGTTTGCCGAAGGAGGGGCGACGGCGGGGGAAAGCTGTGCATCAGCTGCCCTGGAGGAAAGCAGAGGCAAGTGGGGATGGATGTGCGGCGGCTGTGAAAGGAGCCTCGGCGTGGAAGGGGGAGCGCCTGCCTTCACCCGGGGGGTGGGATAACTGAGCGGCACCCTCGGGCTGCTCCCGGCTGCGAGGAGCTGCCCCGGAGAGTCAGAAGCTGCTGAGCGTGGAATTGCCTGCCCCGGAGGAGACGTTTGGACAGTGGAGGAAGCTCAGCGTTGCTGGAGCAAGGGTGGTGCAGAGCCTGAACGGAGAGCTGAGAAGCAGCTGCACGCTGCCGGGGTGGCGAGACCTTCCCTCCCATCCCTGCCAAGAGGATACGGATGTTGTCGAGGCTGCAAGGGGTCCCATGCCGGCACCCCTCACGCCGTCTCCATCCCAGCCCTGCTGTCGGGAGCCGGCGCATGTTGGTGCCGGTGCTGTTCCCGCACTGGTAGCGACTTGTTCCCATCCTGGTGGGCTTGGCCACAGAACTTGAGCTCCCAGCACTTTTGCCTGGGGTTGTTTAGTTTGCTTTCTGCGGGCAGGTGTGGATTGAGACCTCCCGGGCTGGAAGAGGGATTGCTGAGCACAGGACTGCGGGTGTCCCTTTGGAGCAGGCTCGGACCTGACTCCCTCAGCTGTGCCTCTGAGATGGCAGATGCGGGGACAAACTCTTGCTCCTGAAGGTGCTCCTGGCCTGCCCTGCCTTCCTGTGAGCAGAGGATGGGAACCTCTGGGAAAACTTAAATCCTGTGGCTATCGAAGACGACTGGGGAGGGGGGGCGGGGAAAGAAGGATCCATGTGAGCCTTGTGGCTACTCTGCCTTGGATGGGTTGGTGGCGGGTTGAGCTTTGGCCTGCAGCGTGACGGCCGAGCATGACGGCTTGCCAGTACCCCATGGCGCCGGGGGCCTTGGAGCGGGACCGGATGTACCAGCACAAGGTCTCCTTGGTGGTGCGGTATTTCATGATCCCGTGCAACATCTGCCTCATCCTCCTGGCCACCTCGACACTGGGATTTGCCGTCCTGCTCTTCCTCAACAACTGTAGGTGTCCCTGGGCGCGTGGGAGGAGCAGGGGAGGGAGAGGCAGGGGTTAGGTCAGGCGACGTACGGGGGCTCCGGCGTGGGGACAGCCCTCCCAACGCTGCCAGCCTTAGCTCGGGTTTCATCCTGCTCCCAGGTGCTCATCGTGGTGCCTCTGCTGTCTGGGGAGAAGCTGGGGAGGCGACAGCTTTTTTCCCTGCCCCACTTTTCCCTGAGATGATGCTAGCCCAGAACAGCAGAGCTGCGAAGGCGGGTGTGCGTGGGCTCCAGCTCCCCACCGTGCACGGTGTGCTCGTGCTCGCAGCTGTGCCAGCACCCTCTGTGTCCCATATCCCGTTCTGCTCCCGAAAGGCTGCGTCTCCCAACCTGCTGCTTGAGGTCTGAGCGTGGGTGATACTCCTGGGGGGGGGGATGCAGTCAGTCTGTTTGTGAGGTGGGGATCTCAGCAGGGCTGTTTTGGGGGGTGAGGGGTGGAAGATGGGCTCCTGTGAGTCCTGCCCTGGCCAGGGGCTTCTGCTGCTCCCTTGTTACAAACTGCTGAACCCCCGTGTCCCCGTCAGTATATGCGATGGGTGGGAGATGTGTCTCCTAGGCTGGTCCAGGGTCCCTGCTTTCTATACGCTCTCTTGCTCTGAAGAATCATCGGAGGGTTGGGCAAGAGGGAGTTTTCCCCGAGCTTAGGCTGTTGGTCTGATCCCTGGGGTGGCTGCGTAGATCGCACGCTTGGGTGTGGGCACATCCACATATCGCCAGCTGCTCTGGGCTCTCTTGCCTCATCCTTGCCCAGGTGCTCACCCTCCCAACGCCTGGCTTGCTCTAGGCGCAGCCCGTGGAGGAAGACTCCATCGTGCAGCGGTGTCTTTGACCTCCTGGATGCTGGCAGGTGTCAAACACCAGCTGTAAGAAAAACCTTTAGAGGGCAGGCAAATCCTCCAGCCTAGCTTTGGGATGGGCTGTTTCCCATCGTGTGTGGGGGGGCGGTTAGAAAAAAGCTGTGTAAAACTGTAAAATACACGAATGCATTTAAAAAGCAGCGGCAGGAGGAGCGCCCAGGCGATGGGAGGGAAAGAGCTTGGCCAGTGAGGAGCGGTGTGCCCTCTGCCACAGCCTGGCTTTGCTGCCCCTGGGCACGTCACTTAATAGAGAGCAGAGCACAGCTTGACGCTGACTTCTGGGTGTTTCCCACCCAGAATGGCAGGCTCTGTGGAGCCAACCTGCTTGAGTGGAACTCTTCTTGCCCCCCCTGCTTAATCAGAGGTTACCCAAATGTAGAGGACTGGCTGGTGGCAAGGCTGTGCCACCTTGTTCTGGGTCGTGTCCATGGGAGGTTTCATCTTCTGCTGCCCCCCCCCCCCCCTCCTTACTCCCACCGATACCTTCTCACCTTGGAGGTTGCAGCATTCCCTGCTGCTGTCCTGCTAAACCCAAATGACTTGGTGAGACAGTGCCCAGGCTGGGTCCATGCGAGTGTGAGAGGGATGCACAGCGCAATTTGCATCGCAGCCCGTGTGAACTGGCACGCAAGGGGCTGAGGCAAGCCCCAGCCCTGCCAGGCAGAAGAGGGCTGCTGCCAGATCCCAAGCCGGAGATGCTCCATCGATACAAGGGGCAGAGCTGGGGCTCCCAGCTCCTGTTGCTGCTGCTCCCTTTTTGCTGCAGGACCTCCCGGGCGCTCCCTGGGTGCCTGTTTGTGCAGGGCATGTGTGCTGAAGGAATGAAATGCTGGCCCAAAAACTGCTGGGGAGCTGTGGACAGAGGTTTTGCGGGGGAAGAGGGGGGAGAGCTTGCAAAAGGGAACTGCTGATAGCCCTGTGTTTTTTGTTTCTTTGCAGACAAGCCCAATAGTTATTTTACCCAGACGCCACCAACGCCGCGAGATGGTAAGTACACCGTCGCTTGGGTCTTGTGCTCGGGATGCACTTGAGAGCAAATGGCTTGAGCCTCTCGTGCTCCCTGCAGCTGATGCTGGATGCGCTCCTGACCCAGTGATCTATTTTGCCACTGGCTGGCTGCTCTCGGTGCCCGGAGCAGTACTGCAGCTCACTTGTGCCCTCTTCCCTGCCCTGGGGATGCAGGGATGCCCTCCGGAGCGAGGAGGGAGGGCAGAGCCACTGTCCCTGTTGCTCTCTGGGAGGCACATAAGCCCTTTAACAACAGAGGATTTCCTGGGTGGCTGTGGTGGAGGTGGGGAAAGGCTGGGAAGGGAGATGGGATCTTCCATGTGCTCCAGCGGTTTGCAGAGCTTTACTGGTTCATCTGCTGATGCCGTGGAAGGGAAGGGACTGGAGAAAGGGACCTTAATCCTTAAAAGCAGCAGTGTCGAATCCAGCGGCTATTCTGTGTTTGCCGCCTGAGTGTCTTCCTGGATGTTGCCGAAAGGAGGGGGGAAGCAGAAGGAGGTGCAGAAAGGCTTTGCTGCTCTGCGAGCGCAGAGGGAAAAATAAAAAGCAAATGTCATGTGTGCCCATGGTATGTGGCAGTCGCAGGTGAGGAAAGGACCGTGATGGGCTGCTAGCATGAGGAAATAGCCAGAAATGGGGTTCTGCCTCCCTTGGTCCCTCCTTTTTTTTGATGTAGCATCAGAGCAACCTAGAGGAGGACAGTGAGGGAGGTGACTAGTTTCAGCTTCTGGAACGTGGAGCTCAAGACTGCATCTTGCCGTGGCCTGGGCAGCAGACCTGAGAGCAGGCGTAGGCCAAGCAGGACACTTATTCAGGGAAGTGATGGGGACGTGACATTTTCCTGGGACTCTCTGCAGCCTTAGCAGGTCTTGGTCTTGCTGGGAAAGGACTGGAGTGGGTTGTGCTGGCTCTTGGCAGCAGGAGGTGAAATGGGCACAAAGCAGGTAGGAATCTCTCCAGCACAAGTACGTGGGACGTGGGCTGGGCAGCTCAGGGAGAGGTGATTTTTGAGGCTAGCAGAGGTTGCTGAGGTGGTGTTGGCAGTTCATTAAATTGCTGCTTCTGCTGTGCAGCCAAAGTCGAATCATCCCAGCCCATCCAGTCTTGGATCGGTCAGCTGCTAATGCTATATAAATGCTACCAAAAAAATTGTTGGGCTTGTGCTCCAGCTGGCAAAAGGTTTCAGCCTTGTCAGCATCAAGAGCGAAATGGAAGTTGGTGTTCAGCTGGACACCAGGTATCTCCACTGCCCTTGCCAAAAAGGGGGTGTAAATTCTGGGGGACTGTAACACAGCCCTCCTTCCTTACCCGTCCTTGTTTGGGTCCCACAGGTTTCTGCTTGTGGTGTGTCCTAACAATTCCTTCCCCATCTTCAGATTTTGACCTTGCCACTCATGAGGCAGTATAGTGCTTTCCTCGTCCTCTTCCATAGTTATTAGTCCTTCCCTGGCAGAGCAGGTGGGACAGCACCTGGGTTTCCTATAGACTTGCATTTTCCCTGGACCTGTGGCTCTCACTGATGGATTCCCTGGTGTCTGATGAGCAGTGGACTCACCAGCGCCTCGCGCCTTTTCTCTGGGCTTACTAAAGCCTTCCAGTTTCACAAACCTGTAGGAACTTTGGGTTTCGAGGCCATGCTATTATCAGTCATTGGCTATAAAGGCTGCTGGATGCAGGCAGGTAAGCACATGCTTAATGTCATCATAGGAGCTTTGTTTTCTCTAAAAATCAGGCTTAAAATGCCCTGTTTTCTGCTGGCAGACTGTTCAGTCACCTTCCCCAGCCTCCCTAGTTTCACGTGCACAGATAAGAACCCAGCAGAAAACAGCAGCCAATTAATAACACGTTTGTTTCTTTCTTTCTTTCCTTCTCTGATGGGGGTGGGGAAGGAGGCGGGGGAGAAACGGATGCTAGATAAAATGCGATTAATCTATAATTGGACCAGAGAAGACATCTAAAGGCAAAAATAAAAACGAACGTAGGTGTAACTCCTAGCTTAGGGCTCCAAAATATTAGCAGCCCAGCCCATCCAGATGACATACTCCAAAAGATCTCTGGTCCCCACAGGAGATGGAAAACTACCACCCTTGGTGGGTTGCCAAAGGAGGTGCCTCCTTTTGCAAGTCTAACACGGTGCAAATGCCTCACGTTGTCTTTGGGAAGCGTTTCTGGGCAGAGGGGAGCAGGGGGAAGAGGTTCCCCCTGGGGTGAAGGTGCTGGTCCCCGCTGCTTCTGCTGTGCTGGAGGGACTGGCAGCGTTCATCACCTGGGCTGGCTTGGAGACATGGTCCTGTGTATAGACAGTGCTTGAACTTGTAAACTGCTGAGATGTGGCTGAGGTTTGCTGGGTGAGGGCCATGGGTCTCCTGTCCCAGGCTTGCTCTCAAGGGTGGCTTTGGTGGGACAAGGTGTTGCACTAGTGAGAGCTGCGCCAGGCTGTCCAACTGGCCTGTCTGGGGAGGACTGGTTGGGGATCCTCCAGACCCACCTACCTTCCCATAACCAGACGCATCTGAGAGGGACAGGTAGGGGACAGTCTCTGCCTCACCACACCGTGTCCCTTCCCCAGGCGGTACCTGGTGGTGTGACAGAGGTGGTGGGTGAGGATTTGGTGGGTGTCAGCAAAGCGGTGAGTGGTCTGGGGTAGGGGCTGTGCTCCAGCTCAAGAGTGTGACAGTGCCAGCGTTGAGCACAGCCGGACCCTTCAACAACTACTTCTCCAGCTGGGCTCCTTGAGGATTGTCACCTCTTTATCTTCTGGGTCAGATCCTCATCTTCTACCAGTCTGTAGCTCTGTGGTGAGCAGTGGGTTGCCACCAGCTGGCAGCCTGCGCCGGGAGCCAACAGATCTCTGCCCACCGGTACCGGCTGAGGATCTGCAACTTGGTAGTTCTATCTGGAAACCCTCCTGCTAGATAGAAGGTTTGCTGTGGTTCCTTCCCCTTCCCAACAGTGGTGCGAAGCTGGGACAGAAATCATCGTCTCCTCTGGCAGTGTCAGACCTCAGTTTTTGTCTGAAGGAAGTGGCTTCCCACACTTTGGGCATCTCTTCTGCAAAGACCCTGTCCTGCATGCACAAAAGGTGCTGCAGCCACGACTGCTCCCCGGGTGCTGTGGTGCTGCTGGAGGTGAAAGACTTCACCAGCCAGCGGGGAGGTGTCTGTAATTAGCGCTCATGTGCTATTTATGTCTTCCTTTTCTTCTAATACTGATTTCAACCCTAGAAAACTCTTCAGCCACGCATTGATTTACGGCGTGGTCCCCACTTGGTTTTGAAATAAGGCTGTTAATGCTGTTAACTCGCTGCTTTCTCCCAAATCTCCCACAGCTGGGCAGGGGCTTGTTAAGCTCAATAAGGTCTTGAGCCTGGCTTTCTTCAACGTGGTGCTCCAGGAAGGCTGTTGCCTTTTCCCCATCTGAGGGATTGGCCTGTGGCATCATCCAAGCTGGCTAATTCTTCTCCTTTCTCCTCAGCGGTAGGCAGGAGCTGGGGAGTGTCTGCGTGGGGAGGTGGGGAGGGGGCGGCTGTTGGCTCAGCTGCGGCCCCCCCAGGGCAGCAGTGCTCTGGTGGCTGCGGTGCAAGGGGCAAACAGGGTGGGCTGAGCCTTCCCTGCATCCCCTGGAGGAGGAAAGAAATGGTGGTCATGGGCGGGGGGGAGGATTTGGAGGGTACCTCCTCCCTTCTCCTTGTTCTCGAAGCCTCTGTGATGGGAGGTTTGGTTTCTGTTTGTTTGCAGCATCCCTCGCTGGAGCGGCGTGTGGGGGGCAAGGTTGGTTTTGCTGTTTGCTCTGGGGAGGGCAAGGAGAACAATAAGCCCTCTCGGAGCCGGCGAGGGCTGGGCTGGCTGCTCAGGTGGATCAATAGGATGAGACATGGGGCTCTCAGGGTCTGGTCCCTGTCGTCCATCTCTTCTTGCCACCCTCATCCTCCACTCCGGGCACTCTGCAGGCGTGCGGGAAGCCTTCTTGGCTGGGGTACTTGTTAGCGAGGTCCACGTGGAGCACGATGGCACAGCCAAACAGCAGCAGCAGCTCCAGAGAGCAGCAAGCAGGACACAAAGCTGTCCTTTTCGCGTGAGGAGAGCAGGGCTTTGCCTCGCTGGTGGCAGATTTGGCTCTCACTGTGCCTGCACGCACACTCCTCTCCTGTTCCTGGTGCAGGAGAACCTCCCCCTGTTCCCCGGGGCCGAGAGCGGAGCAATGCTGGGTAAACTGAGGCTAGGGCCTCTTTGGCAGGGTCTGGGCAGTGCCCTCCACCTGTGATGCTATCACCAGTTTGAGTTTCTTGCTGGTCCCAGCAGCTTTCTGGAGTGCATCCTAATCTCAGAGCTCCATCTTGCTTCAGCCTGTCTCGAGCAAGCATCCCTCATGGACGGGGAGAGTCGTGATAGCTCTCTAGGGTGGGGGGAAACAGGCCTTTTGCTGGCATCTGTGTGCCTTTGCAGATGTGTTAATAGCACCAGCCAGCTGTGGATCCTGTCTCCGCTGGGTTTGGAAACATCCGAGAAGGCTGAGGGGGCTGGACACCTGTTTGCTTTTGGGAAGCGTGGATAGAGGGATGCTGGCCCAACCCGTTGCGCCAGGCCAAGGGAGCAGTGCTAAACGCTTTATTTATGGCTGCATAAAAGCAGCGTTGGTGCATGAGATGAGGACATCTGAGAAATTAAATATTGGAAAAATGCTTTCTTGTGCCTGGCAGCCCCATAAACACAGGATTTGCAGAACTGGGCCGGGCGTGGTGTTGGGCAGAGAAAACGCTGGTGCAGATGGCTTTTCAAGTCCACCTAGGAAATCAGTTAGCGGATTAATCTGATGATGCTCTTAGTCCTGTGCGTTGTCTTTCACCTGGCTGCTGGATGCCCTCTCTTCAGCACCCTGTTATGGCTTTGTCTCATCAGGTCCAGCTCCCTTTCTCCTCCAGTGGCTCCATCTCCAGCCAGCGTCCCTTCTCCATGGATTGAGAGACAGCCACCTGCAGCATTGTGAGGACTGGTTCCCCGCATCCTTGCTGGTGGCCATCTCTGCCTTCCTTGGGTGCGAATGGTGCTGCACGTTATGGAGCATCTGATCTGTGCCAGGGGGGGTGTTAGGAAATACTCCCCGCCCACAGACGACTGGATAAATTTGGGCAGAGTGGGTGTTACCGTGGCTGTGCTGAGGCAGCAAGGGAGCCTGGAGGGTGTGTGTGCCTTGCAGCCCTGCAAAGGGGACTGTTCTGCTAGGGTGGCGTTGGGAAGTGATGTTTCACGACCTCTCTGCTCTCTTCCAGCACTCTGGGTGTGTTGGCAGCTGAGGAAGGAATGCGCAGGGAGGGTATGCCCGGGCACAGGGAGGTGATGTGTGGGGAGATGCTTTACTGGGCTGCGGTGCTCTTCAACACAGAGCACTGCCTGGTCCTGCTCGTGCTCCTCCTGCTTGAGAACTTCACCAGGAAAAGATGCTCCTTCCTTTTATTTGATCGTTTTTAATGAACATCCCGTAATTCTGATAATGGAATGATTATGGAAGCTATCCCAGCTTCCTCTGGCTGGTAACCTATTGGCACGGATGTAATGAGGAGGAAAGAATTGTCTTGGGCTTAGAAGTCATGTCGGGGGCTTACCTCCCCTGCCCGGGGACTCATGCTGCCCGCAGCTGTCCCACAGCCCTGAAGTTAAACCTTGCAGCGCGATGGCGACGAGAGGGCCAGCGAGATGTGTGCTGGCGTACCCTCCTCCCGCTGCCAAATCCACGCTGAGCCCGCCCTTCCTCCTCCAGTCCTTGCTGGAGAGAATACTGGGAGGCAGCCTTGAGTTTTTAGTGTCTCAAAGGAGCCAGGTGGCTCTCTGCACCTGCTCAGGGGGACAGGGGAGGGGACACTCGGCTGCCCTGGGAAGAGAGCCATGAAAATATAACTTAAAATAAACCACAAGCTCTTCAATTTTGTTCCCTTTGTGCGTGGCAGTACTGGAACACCCTGCTGGCTTTGGCTGCTAATCCCAGCCTATTTCTCTTTTGACACAAGCCAATATAAGACTTGGATGCTGCAAAATGAATTCATAGCACAGGCTTCGTGGCGGGGCTGATCTCAGTTAGTAGAACGAGAAGGTGTTGCAGAACCCGTCTTTTTTTTTTTGTCTGCCCACAGATGCATTTTGCAGCCCTTGGTCTTTTTCTGACCACCCACGCTCTTCTTCCTTTTGCACCCGTGCTTTTCCCGGCCCCGGCCCTCTCCCGCACCTGCGGTTTGAAGTGTCGGGAGCAGATTTGTGGCAGCAGGAGCGGGGAAAGCGATCTGCTCCAGCAGTAATCCATCTCGCTATGGCCTTGGGCCGTGGTGTCCCCCCCCTCCCCCCCGTGTCAGCTCCCCACGTGACAAACGCTGTGGGACAACGGGGGGGTGACGTTAAGCTTTGCAGGTCCACAGTGGCTGCTGGGTTGCCATCGCCTCTCCTCTCTGTGTGGAGAAGTGGAACAGGCATGTGTGGGGAAGGGATGCTCCATGGACTGTGTTTGGGGCTGCCCCAGGACCACGATGGCTCCATGGAGGTGCTCTCCTGCTTGATTGTGCTGCCAGTATTCCCCTCCCAAGCCCCATTATGCTGAGGAATGACTCCTTTGCCGAGGTTAGCTGCGGAGAGGCATGATGGGGAGCAGGGAGAGGTTTGTCCCCAGCCATGTGGCACTGGGGTAGCCTGTCCCCAGGCAGATGGGCAGATCTCCAGCGGCGTGAGGGGTGGAGGTGTTTCTGCGCCTCTGACTCTGACAGCTGGCGGCCAAGGCTGGCGTTGCTGAGCGAGGAGGGACTTGGAGCATCGGAGCATGGCGGGGAGTCTTGTTACACATCACGGAACAGGGGGGAAAAAAAAAAAAATCACCCTGCGCAAGGTGAAATTTCTGTACCAGGCTTCTCAGCAGCTGCTCACTTTTAATTACATAGTGCCTGCTCCTCCTCTAAGAGGAGCTTTGCTGCAGCACAGACTGAAACACGGACCTCCTGTGCTGCCGGTACGGCACTTGCACCCACAGCACGGGCAGGGGGCAACCCGGGATGCTCTTCTGTTTGCCCGAGGCTCCTGGGCAATTTGTGCTTCCAGGGTGAAGCCATCCATCCCTTAGCTGGCCCAGGGGGTCCGGCGGTGAAATCGCCGTGGTTCCATCTTTGGCTTCCCCTTCCTTTTTTTTCCGTACTTCTATTCACATCCTATGGCAGTGAGGCAACAGGTTGGGAGCCAGGACTGGGATCTGCTTGTGGAGCGTCATCCCCGTGCGCTCGCCCCACGGCCCAGCCTGGCTTTCCTGCCCGCTGCCGCAGCGGGAACCAATGTTTCCCTGCCTGGGTTTTGCACCCTGAGCACCACAGCAAAGCGCGCTACAGCCCAGCCAGCTCAGACTGCTTCAGGGTTGCTCTGGAGAGAGCAGAGATGCTAAACATAGCTCTTCAAAAGCCGAGTGGTAGATAAGGTAGCAGCAGTTATTAGACACCACTTTTGATCTCTTGAGAGCATTTTCTTCTCCATTTACAGTGAAGTTTGAGCTTTCTCCTGGGGATCAATTTATGCACTTTCATGTTACGTGGCTTAAGTGTTAGAGGAGGAGTAGATGGGAGAACTGCTAAGGTGTTGCTGTTTTCCCCTGTATTGGGTCCTCGCAAAGGCTGCGGATCCCCAGGCCCCAGGCTTACCTCTCTTCACACATCTCTGTCTCTTGTCTCCCAGGACCATCCTTCTGGCGTTTAGTCCCGGAGTGTTGTGACAAAGCAACAACATTTGTCTTGCTTTGTCTTCTCTTCCCCTTGGCTGTGCCATGCTGAAGGTGGTGCGCGATACCCTTCAGAGAGAGCTAGTGCATTGCTGCCAGCTCCTGAGTTAGCCCACTGCAAGTACTGCCTGATGCAGAGGATTTCTTGCCAAGTGAACGCTGGTTTTGTAGGAACGTGGCTCCAGGTCCCAGTGACACACGGAGTCTTGCTGTTGCGTGGTGGGATGCAGCGTGCAGCCAAGGGGAGGCCGGGCTTAGACCTGTGGCTTAGGGATGGAGTCGCTGCGTTTAGTACTTCATATGAAGGGCAGAGGGAGAGCAAAGGAGAGCGGGAGGCATGAAGCTGGCTGAGATCCCAGGGCAGGAGCAAGCTTCTTGCTAAGAGTGTGAGTAGACCTTTCAGAAAGACCTTTCAGACTTTTGCCGGTGGCCTGGGAAAGGTGGACGAAGGACAACGTGCTGGCTTTGCTGACAGTGCAGCTGAGTGCTGGCTTTGGACCAGCCTTCTTTCCCTCCAGGCACCCGGAGCCTGCTGCAGCCCACCTTCCCTTGCTGAGCTCTCTAATCTCCCTGATTTGTAAACACTCCCTTTTGCAGAACGTGGTCTCCGCAAGCAGGTGGGAGCAGGTTAAAACCATCCAAGTATTTATTTTTTGTTTCCTTGCCCTTGCCTCCCTCCCTACCTCCCTTGCGTGGGCTATGTTACGGGCTGCCGTCCCATCTGGGCGCCCTCTTTGTGTGTGCCGAGCTTTGGGGGTTTAGCTGCGGCGTGGCTCCTCGAGGCAGATTCCTGCTTTTTGTGAGGCTGGGGGGGTCTGGGTGCGCTGGGGTGGGCAGGCAGGGCGGTGGGAGCCTGCAGCTCAGGCTGGCTCCTCCCTCTCATCTCTTCTGGAGCAAACTCTGGTTCCTTCTGGTTCCAAACTGCTCCTCTCTCCAATGGAGGCTGATGAATTCTTCCAGTGATCAGGAGCCACGACAGTCTGCTCAGAGCCACTCTTGTGGGGGGAGCTCATGACAGATTAATGAGAGAGTCTTTTGAGATGATGTTTGATTTGCAAGAGTGACTTTGATGTTTTAGACCCAAGAACACAGATCCTTTCAACTCCTCCCCTCTCCGTCCTGCCCTGCCCGCCCCCGGCACCACCCTCGCCTTGCTCACTGCCATCTCTCTGCCTCCAGCACATGATTTTGCTTTTAGATCTTCCAACTGATCAACTTTTTACCTTGCTGCCTGCCCCTCCTGACCCCCAATTATGGACCGTGTAGTCAGCTCTCATAGAATCATGGAATGTGTTGGGTTGGAAGGGACCTCTAAAGGCCACCTAGTCCCACCCCCCTGCAGTGAGCAGGGACATCTTTAACTAGATCAGGTTGCTCAGAGCCTCATCAAGCCTGGCCTTGAATGTCTCCAGGGATGGGGCCTCCACCTCCTCTCTGGGCAACCTGTTCTGGTCTCTCTCCTCCTGCTCCTCCTTTGTCTATGAGGAAGAAATTCTTTGCTGTGAGGGTGGTGAGCCCCTGGCCCAGGTTGCCCAGAGAAGCTGTGGCTGCCCCATCCCTGGAGGTGTTCAAGGCCAGGTTGGACGGGGCTTGCAGCAACCTGGTCTGGTGGGAGGTGTCCCTGCCCAGGGCAGGGGGTGGCACTGGATGGTCTTTAAGGTCCCTTCCAACCTGAACTATTTTATGATCCAAACCAGATGGTGGACGCCTGCCATTCACCATCCATTTGGAGGTGCTGAGTGGCGTTTAGCCAGGGCTGTGGGGTGGATGCTGCCGGTGCCCGTGTCTGGCTCTCCCAGCCCCATGGCGGAGGCCTTCGAGCGGGGCAGGCAGCTCCTTCTCCCTTGCCGAGCAGGCCCTGGCTGATGAAATTAACATTGATGGCAGGGAGGGTGGGCCTGGTGAGAGGAGTAGATGTGCACAGGCGAGAGGCTGGGCTGGAGCGCCGGCCTAACCCGTCACCATGGCAACGGGCGCCTCGCACTCATGCAGAATTAATGCCGGCCTGAGACACACGCGCGGCTCCATCCCTGAGCCTGGCGTTTCCCTCTGCCCTTTCAGCACAAGGGAACCCCAAAAGCAGCTCTGCCTTCCTCTTTCTGTCCTTCCCCCGCCTTTTGCACCAGCGCTGGCCTTCCATGTTGGATGGCAGCAGGGCAGGCTTGCGTAGGGTGTCGTGGTGGGGCTTTGCCCCTGCTCCAGAAGGAAGGCTTGACCTCATAGAACTATAGACTAGTTTGGGTTGGAAGGGACTTTTAAAGGTCATCTAGTCCAATGAGCAGACACATCTAGGTCATCTAGTCCAACCCCCCCCGCAATGAGCAGGGACATCTTCAACTAGATCAGGTTGCTCAGAGCCTCATCAAGCCTGGCCTTGAATGTTTCCGGGAAGGGGCATCTGCCATGGAGGACTTTAGCACCTGGGGTTTATTGTGCACGCACCCTTGTCCTTTGCTGTTACGTGTGCTTGCTACTACCTTGCTTGTGCTTCTTGCCTTTTGGCTGAGGAGCTCTCCATGGCGGGTCCTCACTGGCCGTGGGTGCTATCCATCAATTTCAGTGGCTTCTTGCCTGCTCCATGATAGTGGCGTCTCTCTAACGTAGGTGTTTGCCTAGAGAAGCTGTGGCTGCCCCATCCCTGGAGGGGTTCAAGGCCAGGCTGGATGGGGCTTTGAGCAGCCTGGTATAGTGGGAGGTGTCCCTGCCCAGGGCAGGGGGTTGGAACTAGAAGATCTTTAAGGTCCTTTCCAACCCAAACCATTCTATGATTCTATCATTTAACAGTGACTGCTCTGAGGCAGGGTTTGGGATAGGACAAGTCACTAATATGGCCCACTAGTGACCTCCCCATCCTTGGGGACCAAGTAGGGAACAGGTGGTAGGTGGGACGCCGAGGTGCATGTCAGCTCAGTGCTCATCTTTGCGTTAGAGATTGAAAGATGTATTCGAGCATCACAGCTTTTTCCCTCTGCTGCCCAGCCTAACCAGTTCCACTTTGTATTCCCCAGCTTTAAATGGCTTTAGCAGGGGAGCACCCACCACCTTCCAGAGAGGGCAATTTTTTTAATCCAATATCTTTAGACTAAAAGGCAGCCACCTTGCACATTTGGCACAGACGCCCTCATTCTTTAATTTCAGGCTCTTCCTATGAACAAGAATAACCAGTGCTAGCGATTCAGCTACCAGTAGGTCCTCAGAGGTGCAGGTTGCCCTGACCTTCCTGGGAAGCGTCTTTCTCTCTCCATCTCTGCCTCTGTCCCTTGCTGCAGGGATTCGTGGCTGCGTCTGTCTGGAGCACAGCAGTGTGGCTGTCGTGTATTGTTAGCCTTTCCTCTCCTACCTCTTTCCCATCACTGGAGACACTTTAAGCCATGAAAGCAGGTACATCCCACCCTCCTATCTCCCACCCACGAGCTGTAATCAAGTTTCCGGCAGTGCTTTTCTGACTGTTTTCCTCAGCCTGTTCAGAGAAGGGACAGGCTCCCCTGGGATCTGGAGTGGGTCCAGGCTGGGCGAACGTGCGTTCTGCCTTCAGCAGGCAGGTCTGGGGAGGGGGGGAGCTGTCAGGAATCACCCGCGCGTTTTCCCGGCGTTCCCCTCCTCTGTGGGGGTTCAAGGCCCTCCTCCTCCTCTTCCTCCTCCTCCCTTGGCAGGATTCCTGCCGAGGAGAAAGCTTCTGGGGGGAGGAACCGTGTGGCCACCAGAGCCCTTCTTGGTGGCCTGTCCGGGCACCATCGGGGGACGTGGGGTAAGGCAGGCATGTGCTGCAAAGAGCCTGGCAGGGTGCAATAAGTAATCAGCAAGCCGCTCCAGTAGCATTTTATATTTTTTTTTTTCTTTTCTGTGCGGTGGAAAAGAGCAATTTTGACATTACATTTATGATGATTGTTATTAAGCTGGAGAAACATTTTAATGTGAATGCTTGGGGCTTATTAGATAGAGCTCTTCACCTCAAGATCTCAAAGCACTTGAGGAAGCCAGCTCGTTATTAAGCCCAAGTATATATTGAGCTATTTACCTACTGATGTCGGGGGTTTGGTGATTATTATTATCTGTGTTTTTTTGTAAATGGGAGGACCGAGGTGCAGAACTGGGTGGGGAGGTGAAGCTGGAAGCTGAAGCTGCTTCTCCACCCTCCCTGCCTGCAGTCCCCTGCTGTCTCCCTGCTGCCTGTCCTCACTGCTCGGGTCCAGGAGGCTCAGAAGAAAGCTGGGGTGGATTGAGAAGCTCACCTAAGAGCTCTATTGGGAGCTTTTAGTGCAAGCTGTGGCGTGGCCGCACCTGGCAGCTGGGGAGAGGTGGAGGGTGCTGGCTCCAGGCTGGGGAGGGCAGCGCACAACTTGAAGCCTTGGGTGCTGTGGTTTTTAGGATGCAGGGGGCTGAAGGAGGGCACAGTGGAAGCCCTGGGGGTAGAGAGGGGGTTGCTGAGGCACAGAGAGAGCCCTTTGCATACGTGTGTTGTCACAGGCTCTCACTTGGCAGAATAGTCTTGCCAGCTCTGGGCTGGGAGTGCTCCAGGATCATAGAATCACAGAATGGTTTGGGTTGGAAGGGACCTTAAAGATCATCCACTTCCAACCCCCTGCCCTGGGCAGGGGACACCTCCCACTAGACCAGGTTGCTCAAAGCCCCGTCCAACCTGGCCTTGAACACCTCCAGGGATGGGGAACTATAGATGTGGGTGCTGTGCAGCATCTTCATTTTGCACAGTCTCTCAGGCCCAGCTCAAGCAGGACCTTTATTTCAACAGCAGTCTTCTCCCGAGCTGCCTCATGCCAACTCCCACATCTCTCTGCAGAGCAGAGCCACATGTGGGGACCCTCAGTGGCTTCTAGCTGTTCTTGTGGTGGCTCTGGCCCTCCCTGTTGGCCACAGCAGAGCCATCCTATTCTCAGCTGTACTTCCAGCCGTTTTGGGCATCTGCAGGCGCTGTTGGACGTGAGGAGGTGGAGCTGGTGCCATCTGCCCTGGCAGCTACTCATGGAGTACCAGCCACCTGTGCCCGCACAGCCTGCTCGGGGAAATGCTGAGCTGAACCTTGGCAGGGGCTTCCCTGGTAATGAAGCATCCTGCTCCCTTCCTGGTGCTAATTAGGGGCTGCCTGAGGAAGTGTCACGGATGGGGTGGGAGACTTGGATCTGAACTGGTGTCATTACACCTGGTACAATGGGTAGTTATAGAATCATAGAATGGTTAGAGTTGGAAGGGACCTTAAAGATCATCCAGTCCCACCCCCCTGCCCTGGGCAGGGACACCTCCCACCAGACCAGGTTGCTGCAAGCCCCGTCCAACCTGGCCTTGAATACCTCCAGGGATGGGGCAGCCACAGCTTCTCTGGGCAGCCTGGGCCAGGGGCTCACCACCCTCAGAGGAGAGAATTTGTTCCTAATATCTATTCTAAATCTCCCCTCTTTCAGCTTGAAACCCTGTGTCCTGTCTCCACTCCCTGATCACGAGTCCCTCCCCAGCTTTCCTGTAGGCCCACTGCATGGGGGTCTCCCCAGAGCGGAGCAGAGGGGCAGAATCCCCCGCCTCGCCCTGCTGCCCATGCTGCTGGGGAAGCAGCCCAGGATGCAGGGGGCTTTCTGGGCTGCCAGCGCATATTGCTGGCTCACATTATTCTTCTTTGTGCAGGAGTGGCTCAGTTCTGATTAATGCTAGCAGCTCTGGGCCCAGACCGCAGTGAGAAGCGCTCTATAATCCCTGACTCTCCCTCTTCCCACCCCAGTTTCAGCTGCCAGATATACTTGCAGAGGCTCCTCTCAGTTTGTCATCTCCTTTCCCCTTTTCTCATCTGTGGTTCTCTGATAGAGGCATCCCACCCTGGCCTCCTGTGCATCGGTCCAGAGAAGCACTGGCGGGCTGGGGAAGGTGTTTCTGTAGGTGGCTTCTGTCAGTTGGTTGCTGTGTCTGGTGGGTGCCTCTGCTCCTCTGCCTTTTGGGAGGAGCCACCCCTCTCACCCCAGTGTTTTTTTATGAATACCCCACCCTGCAAGCCCCCGGGCCAGGTGAGGTCTGCCTTGCAGGTGGTTGTGTGGTAAAGGGACACAGAATCACAGAATGTTTGGGGTTGGAAGGGACCTCTGGAGATCATCCCGTCCAACCCCCTGCCAGAGCAGGGTCACCCACAGCAGGTGGCACAGGAACGCGTCCAGGCGGGTTTGGAATGTCTCCAGAGACGGAGACTCCACCACCTCTCTGGGCAGCCTGTGCCAGGGCTCTGCCACCCTCACAGGAAAGAAGTTCCTCCTCATGTTGAGACGGAACTTCCTGTGTTCAAGTTTGTGCCCATTACCTCTTGTCCTGCCGCCACAGAATCACAGAATGGTAGGGGTTGGAAGGGACCTCTGGAGATCATCAAATCCAGCCCCCTGCCACATCACAGTAGCATGGTTCACTGCCCCATCTGCTCATCTCTGGGGCAGGAGGCAGCTGGCAGGCAGGCAGAGGCCAGCCATGGCTCCAGCTCTTGCCATGTGGGAGCTCCCCTGGCCTGTTGGAGAATGCAGCCGTGTGTTCTCCAGGCTGTGGCAGTGCCCTGACCTTCCTCCGCTCGGGGCCTTTTGGAGGAGAGGTCACAGCACTTCAGTGTGCCCCTCAACTTCCCCTATTAGCCAGAGGACAGAAAACCCATGTTAACGATCCTTTGTGCTCTTTGCCTTGATCCAGAATCACAGAATGGTAGGGTTTGGAAGGGACCTTCGGAGATCGTCTAGTCCAACCCTGAAGGTCCAGGTGGTCACTGGAGGACACAAGGTAGAGCCTCAGAACGTAGCATAGCTGAGCTGGAACAAGGCTCTTGAACCTGGTCAGGTCTTTCCCTTACCCTTGATCTTTTCTAAAAGCCTTTCTTGCTCTTGCAGGCTCAGCCTGGGGCTGAGAGGAGAATGCTCTGTCCGCCCATGGAGTCATGCTGACTCCGTTGTGGTGGGAAGCACGGTGCTGTGAATTATTTGTAGCAACACCTCTTGCTTTTCCCCCTCCTCTCTAGCAAGTGCGCTTTTTTTTATTATTATCATTGTTGTTGTTATTGTTATTTATTATCCCATTTCTGTTCCGGTGCTGCCAAGAGACATGGAGAGGCTTGGCTGGTATTCAGCATGGTTACAAAAAGCTCGAGCCCTCCCTTTTGTTCTGTGCAGCTTGCTCAAGTGTTGTATGGCTACCTCACTTTAGCTGTTTCTCTCCCTCATCTTCGGCGGCTCAGGAGGTTTGGGAAAGGTCAGCTCCTAGCTGTAGCTTTTTTCTGCTCCAGACAAGCGGAGCTCTCATTGTTTGCCAGATGCCTTGCTGCGCCTGGTCTCTGCTGTGCTGCGATGATTTAACCAGAGCCGTGCTTCGCTTTAGATCCAGCCTGCTCTCTGACCTTGCTGCGCAGCCTCGCCGTGTGCTTTGTAGACCGTTTTGAAGCACACAGTCTTGAACAAGTGCTGAGAGACCCCACCTCCCCTCTGCGACCAGGGAACTGGCACAATAGGCTGCAGCCTCCGACGTCCCAAGCGGGGACTCCATCTGTTGAAGGCTTACGCTGACTCTGCTTCACCACTGCCTTCCAGTGTCCGTCCTAGCTGGCTCCAAAGCTTCCAGCTGCAGTGTTGCTGTGGATAAGGCAGGATTTGGGCTTGGTCTCAAGCAAGCCCTGCACTGGCATGTCTGTCAGGTGATGTAGAAGGCACACTGGTAGGAAAACGTGCAGTTGCTATCTTGGTGATGTTGTACGGATGTCGGTAGAGGGATTGCAGGCAGAGCCCTGGTCCCTCTCTGTGCCCCTGGTCTCTGGTGCTTGTCCCAGTTGGGTGGGCAGGTTCCTTGCCAGAGAACCATCTCTGCACTCCTGTCTGCCCCCGTCTCGTCTCGAGCTTGGGAGCGTGAAGGCAAAGCTGGTCCCTTTGTTGTATCTTGGCCGGACGCAGCAGAGCGGTTCTGTCTGTAGTGGCTCTGGGAAGGCTTGGTCCGTGCCGGATACCCTGGGACTGGGCTGATAGCCTCTTCTTTTTGCTTCTAATTTCCCACCATTTATTCCTTCCGCGTCAGTGACGGTTACGCTTCTTGCATCCTCCCAGGTAAAATTAGAGAGAGAGAAAGAGAGATTGAGAGAGATGTTGGGGAAGAAGGCAGCTCCCTCTGAATTTCATCCTTTGCAGAGCTTGTTGGGTTGAGTCATTTTAGCAGGCGTAATAAACCTGTTTCATCTCCTGGGTCTGGCAGGGGAGTTAAGGCGTTTTGTTTTATTCTTGTTGGTGTTCTGAGCTTGCATCACCCAGCTGCATCACAGCATTGGATGGGTGAGTTTTGAAAATCATCTGCTGTGAACAAATAGGCTTCTCCACCGGTAGCACCAGCGATGATGAGAAGTGAAAGAAGCTTAAACAACCCATTTGCTTGTCACAACTTGTTTCTGGTTTGAGGCATTTTTCTTTCTCGCTTTGTCGGCTTCTCAGCCTGATCACTGAAAGCTGGGTCCTTGTCTGTAGGGGGGTGTTTGGGGGGTGCACCCTGTCGCACACCAGTAGTCTGTCCTGCCCAGGCAGCCGGGCCGTCCCCGGAGTCGGGATGAGCTCCGAGGCACTGTGGTGGGAAAGCTTCTCTCCTGGGGATGGAGCTTGTTGGCAGGCAGTGGGAAGGTGTCTGTCAAGCACCAGCGCTGTAAAAGCTCACTTTTACAACATTCGGTTGATGCGGAACAAGACATAAATAAATACCCTTTATAGCATCTCTTTTGCTTGCATGTTGGCCTATTATGTCCCTGATGTGTTTATGAAATATGATTCTGGGGGCAAGGATAGACTGAAACTTCTGATAAAATATCAGTTTTTCTTTATGTAGTTTGACCCAATTAACTTTATAATACTTTGTGGCCCTTTTGTTATTTACCGTTGCTTTAATCACTTCAGGCCGAGAGATTCTAAATCTGTTTTGTGGGCAAAATAATTACAGGGAGGATCACTTAAAAGGTGACAAGACCCAGTTTGGCTCCAAATCTGAATCAACGATTTTAAAAGTTTCTTTGAAGAAGAGTCAAAACCATGAGCAGTGTTTTCATTTCTCCTCAAGTCCTGTCCAGTGCTGGAAAATCGTTGGGTTTTTTTTGTTTCCCTGCTGGGTTTGCAGGCTGGCTGCTGCGGGGCTCGGGAGGAGGAATGGATGGTAAGGGACAGAAGGCAGAATTGCTGTTGATGCATGAACTGGGTGGGAAGGAAACGCACCCAAAAATAGCAACCAGGGTCCTAGGACAGGGTTTTTGAAGTGCTTGCTACTGAATTGGGTCCCCCTCAGTTTGGGTGGGACCAGACCTGTGGGGCGGCCATTCTCTTCGGAAACCCTCGCCTTGGATGTGTGAGGCTCCTTTGCTGTATTCTGAGGCAAAAGACAGGAACAGAAGAGGTCCAGAAAGGGGAGAGCTGTCCCTGTCACCTACTTTGAAACGCTAGAAGTGCTTCCCACCTTGGTTTCCCTATCTGCAAGTGTGCTGCTGAACCTGAGCCAGCGTGTCCTGAAGGCAAGTGCCTGCAGATGGGCACCTCTCGCCCCTCACCTATGAGCAGGCGCCTGATGGAACTCCAAGCTGGCTCTGCATCCCGCATCTGATGCACACACCAGCTCCGTTCCCTTTTTTCCTCCCCCTTCCCTTTTTTCCTCCCCTTCCCTTTCCCCCCCTTCCCTTTTTCCTCACTCTCTAAGACAGCTCCATCTCTTCCTCCCCGGCAACTGGCAGCTGATGATACACTATGCAGTTCCACTTTTGCTCTGCAGACCTCCTCCTCAGGTCAGGGGGGGACGGGATAAATCCCAGCTTGTACTGCATTTCACATTCCTCACTTGCACACCTCTAAACTCAGAGCTCAACGGGCTTATCTGCATTTAAAAAAATAAAAAAAAGAGAAAGAGAAAAAGAGCAGCAATGGAAAGAGCAGGAGAGACTATCCAGAGAGCTTCATAAAAATGATGAATTGCTTTTAGATATTGGGCAGGAGAGAAAGAGAGTTCTTTTTTATGTGATGATATTAGTCTCTTAGTGGTGCATTGTTGCTGTGCATATGAGCTCAAAATCTCAAGGCAGTCAAAGGCAAACGCCCGGGAATTGAAGTGTAAATGAGCTGCTGTCGAGCATTTTATTTTGCCTTTTATGATTTCTCTTCCTCTCATTATGTAGGTCAGTCTCCGTTTCTAACGTATGCGGTGTGTGTAGGAGAGCGTGGGGCGGTATGGTGTGCTGGGGGGGGCAGGAGGTGCCCGCAGGGCAGCGGGTGCCGGGACAGGGACAGCGCAGGGACAAGGTGTTGCCGGTGCGTAGGAACGTGCCCGACAGCGCGTGTTGGGAGTGGAGGGCTGCGGACGGAAAGCTCTGGCATCTCTCGCTGTGTCACCTGCAGACCGCCGGGTCTGGAGTCACCTGTCCTCTCCCTCCCTCCCTCCAACCCAAGAATTCCATTTCCTACCGCATTAGCAATTCAGATGCTGAACTGGTCTGTGCTGGCTGCTCTGATTAGTGGATGTGATAAAGAGAATTGTGCATCTCCTTTCGAGAGACACAAGCCACGTGATGCGTCCGCTTTGCATAAATGACAATGAATAAAGCAGTGCGTGCGTGTGGGACCATCTGTCCCGCACTGGGACAGGTGAGGATGTTTTCTTCGCCATTCCTTGACTTTCTTTCCTCTTGTTGGTTAGTAGAAAACCTGTTGCGTTACGGAGAAATCACAAAGGCTTGAGCAGAAGGCAGAGCAAGTGCTTTCTGGAGCCCTGGGGATGCTCCTGTTTCTGTGGTGGGGTTGGAGACGTGGGGAGAGGAGACACGGGTGGGTGCCTGGATGCGGGCCCTCCTGTTGGCAGAGGACCATCCACAGCTCACCTCTCTCCACGTCTGTGCCCACAGTGTGTCGAGGGATGCTGTGCGGGTTCGGGGCAGTGTGCGAGAGGAGTTCCACCGACCCTTCCCAGGCATCCTGCGTCTGCAAGAAGACGGCCTGCCCCATCGTGGTGGCTCCTGTCTGCGGCTCTGATTATTCCACCTACAGCAATGAGTGTGAGCTGGAGAAGGCCCAGTGCAACCAACAGAGGCGGATCAAAGTCATCAGCAAGGGACCGTGTGGTGAGTGCAAGGGCAGGCTCTCCTGGAGGCTTTCAGGAGGTGACCGTGTGAGGAGACCAGGGAGGCTTGTCCCAAGCTGCAGTGCTGGTGATGTCCTGAGGGATGGGGACAGGTCTGATGGGAAGGGACACTGAGAGAATCCCCAGCTCTGCCTTGGCGATCAGCAGAGTTTAGTAAGCAGGCAAAACGATGGCCAAAGGATGTTCAAGAGGTGTGTGGCAGCCCAGTGGGGAACAGCCTTCTGTCTTGGGCAGCTCTGCCTCCCTGGAGTGGGTCACATCTGCCACGGCTAGGACTTGGAGTTGGAGGGATGTGGCGTATGCAGAGGCTGAGGAAAGCCCTTCCCCAGCCTGGCATTCACCAGCTGTGAGCAAGGAGCTGTGTAAATGAGACCCCAGTCTCCTCATCTCCGAGTAAATTAACTTGACCTTTCTCTCATGCGGCGCTCTGGCTTGCAATAAATCTGCACCCGGCGCTCCTGCTGGGGCTCTTGTCAGAGGGGAGAGACTGCCGAGTGATTTATTTAAAATAATAATCATAAAAAAAAGTGACAAATAAAGGAAAAATAAACGAAAAAAAAAAGCTGGCAAATAAATTTTGGCCCTTCCCCATCAGTGAGGAAATTGCTCCTTGAGCTTTTCCTCTAATTATGGTTTGCAGGAGGTGCCTTAAGGACCCTCGTTTTGCTCGTTTGCTGAAGCAAGAGGCTCTGGGAGAGTGTGTGCAGGGCAGGGAGCTGGCAGCAGCGAAGCTGAGAGGTTTAGAAAGGAAGAGGCTCTGCCTGAAGTGCCAGGTGGGGAGCGAGGTCCCTTGCTCGCCTGCCTTGGGGGCCGGGGCTGATCCTGCCTCTGCAGACGTTGGGGCGGATGAGCTCCCTGCTCAGCACCAGCTACATGGCTCTGGCTTCCGTGGACAGGAAAGGGAGGGCATCCATTGCCATTGTGTGCGTTTCTGGATGCTCGGAGCGACTGGGGCTGTCTAGGTAGATATCGTGGTGTGTCCAGGCGTATTTGTCCCGGGAGAGGAGCGGGAGAGAGCGGCACAGGAGCCGCTGCACTCATGCCTGTTCCGTGTCCCCTCCTCCTCTCTCCCACAGGCTCCAAGGACCCCTGTGCGGAGGTGACCTGCAGCTTCGGTAGCACCTGCGTCCGCTCCACTGACGGCCAGGCAGCCAAGTGTGTCTGCCCGTCGTCCTGCAGCGGCGTGCCCGAGAGCACCGTGTGCGGCAGCGACGGCAAAGACTACCGCAGCGAGTGCGACCTCAACAAGCACGCCTGCGACAAGCAGGAGAATGTTTTCAAGAAGTTCGACGGCGCCTGTGGTGAGTCCCTTTCCCCCTCTTCCACCTCCCCGGGGATATTGCTTTAAAAACATTTCCTCCCACGGCAGGAGTATTGAGGGCAGAGCAGTGGGAAATGGCAAGGGTTGGGGAAAAAAAAACTTGGCTGCTGTCATCGGCTCAAAAATGCGGGCTGGGCAGAAAAAGGTTAGGCTGTGGGTGACGACTGTTGAAATTCAGACTAAGCCACCGCTTCCCCCGCGGCATTTGGCTCCGAGCGTTTCTGCTCGGGAGACCCACTGACCTAGAGAGCGGTTGCAACATCTGGGCCACCTCCTTTCCCTCCTGCTGGAGTCCCCATCCCCGGCTGCAGGTTTTGGCAAGAAGCCGGCATCCCGGGGTTCGCGGGCAGGCAGCTCCCTCTAATTAAAGGAGCCCGACAGGCACAGATCCCAGAGCGCAAACTGCCACTCCGAGGATGGCTTCCTCTTTGGCCAACGATGGCTGGTGGATACTTGTAATTAAAAGTGACCGTATTCATTAGGAAAACCACGAGGCATGTGCCAGACCAGCATTTGTCCCCCGGGGAAGGAGTGTGTTTGGGCAGGCTGTAAACCTGGAAGAGCTTTAATTGCGCTTTCGCTGCTCGGTCCCAAGTAGGGCGAGATGGGTGCAAGTGGGAGGTGCAAAAGAGGTGGTGCCATGCTGGGTGCTCCTGGTTTCTGGGGCAGAGAGGAGGCTTTGAGCCTCGCTGCTCCTTTGAGGTCCTCCTGATTTTAGCTGGGCATCAGTAGAAACTCAGGCTGAGCAGCTGGGCCGTGGAACTTGAAACTACTTGAAGGATTTGGACTCTGTTGGGCGTGCTGTAAGGCTTGAGGATGTACTGCAAGGTAGGGGAGAGAGAGGGGATGAGCGATGCAGGCAGAGCACATCTTGAATGTCCTCATCACGCAGTCCCCGAGAGATGTCTGTGCATCTGCCTCTCCCCCAGCCCCTCTGATGCGGTCCCCATCTCCTCAACCATACTGCATCCCTGCCCCGCTACAACAGCCTTGTTTACCCACAGCTCCTTGAGTCCACACAAGATGTTCCTGTGGTTTTGGTGGGGTTTGTAGAGGCCTTCAAGGAGGTAACACATCCCTGGTTGTCTGATGGTGTGACTGCAGGGCAGCAGCGAGCACGGGTAGCTCTTGCCGGAGGGGGAATGGGCGATGGATTGGGTAGGTCCAGCGGGAGCTCCTTTGTCTGCTTCATTTCCATGATTACTGCATGTGCTAAAATGGACAAAGAAAAAGACTTCAGTTCTTACCCTGTCCTAGGCTGGCCTTCTCCCAGGGATGTGAGGGTGACCAAAAGGGAGGTCCCTCGCCTGCCTGTGAGAAGCTGGGCTGGGCAAACGGGGTACTGTATTGTTTCCTCCCCTTGTCAGCCTGGGACTGTGGATTTCAGGCTGGTAGGATTAAAGGGTGGAAACGTTCGATCGTGTTTCTGCAATTGCAGAAAATGAATCAGCACTCTCCAGGTACCTGCTTGACAAGGAAGAGAAAAACCCAGGGCTAGAGTAGGGATTAGTGGCAACTGTTTTGCCCATCTCTTTGGTATGCTAATGTGAGCTCAGCTCATCGGAGAGACTGATCCGGATAATCCCAGATTGGAGCAGTGGGGCAAAGCAGCGTGTGGCCCTGGCTGCCTTCGGGGCTCTTCCAGCTTTTTGGGAAGACGGGGAGGGAGAGCGGGAGGAGCGGGATGGGAGTACCAAGCATCTTGCGAACCCAGCAAACACCCCAAGGGAGAGAGCCCTGTCCCTGAGACAGAGGGGAGGGAAGGCAGCTCAGCATGGGGAAAAAAGGGCAGAGCTCATCCCATCCAGCGGTCACTTTGGGAAGGTCGCGTGTCCTCGATGTGTGCAGCTCAGTAAAAAATGAGTCCTAACGTGTGCAGAGCCCTACAGATATCCAGTCCCAAGGAGATGAGCACATGTTGAGTGCTCCTGGGGAGGGTAAGGAGGCTCTTGGGGCCGGCTGGGAGGGAGGAGGGAGGCCAAGAAGCACCTCTCTGGGCATGGCGTGAGCGTGTCTGACTCCCTGCTCTGTCTCTGTGCACAGACCCTTGTAAAGGCGTCCTCAATGACATGAATCGTGTTTGCCGGGTGAACCCCCGCACCCGGAAGGCAGAGCTGCTCTCCCGCCCCGAGAACTGTCCCCAAAAGAGGGAGCCTGTGTGCGGCGACGATGGGGTGACTTACGACAACGAGTGCATGATGGGGCGCTCGGGGGCCATCCGAGGACTGGAGATCCAGAAGGTGCGTTCAGGGCAGTGCCAGCATCAGGGTAAGTACCTCTCTGCTTCCTGGGGAACGGGAGTATTTGGGTTCCTGACCTTCCCCGCTGCTCTGTGCCATGCTCTTGGCAATATATACCTCCTTCCCCTGTTCCTGGTATGGGTGTGAGCAGTTCTATCCTCTCTCCTCCCAGACAAATGCAAGGATGAGTGCAAGTTCAACGGTGTCTGCCTGAACCGCCGGGGCACCACGCGGTGCTCCTGCGACCGCATCACCTGCGATGGTGCCTACCGGCCTGTCTGTGCCCGCGATAGCCGGACCTACAGCAACGACTGCGAGCGCCAGAAGGCCGAGTGCCACCAGAAAGCTGCCATCCTTGTAAAGCACAGTGGACCCTGTGGTAAGCACTGGTGCCGCTGGGCTGGTGGCCCGCAGGAACACTGGTACCCCCACACCTCTCACTCCCCAGCCCCAGCAGCCACTTTAAGCCCAGCCTGCGTCAGTCCCTTCCGTGCAGGTGACGGTGCTCACGGTGATGCTGGAAAGCTGCAGGTAAGTTGTGACTTGGGTGCCCACCGTCTGAGTAAGCCACAGGCTCTCTTCAGTCTTGCGGCCGATAAGCCCTGAATATCCGTTCCTCCCCGTTCTTTTTCCTTCCAGCAGTCCTGGTGTGTGTGTGTGCATGTCTTCCTCCTTGTTCTCGTCTCTGTCTGATGTGCTCAGTAACACAGGGAAGAATCATTTGTGTTTAAACAGTACCAAAGTGTCAATGTCCCGCTGGTTTCTCTCATTCATGGCCAGGTGCACGTTCACCACCATGCAATTCCCCTGCAGCCCACGCCATTCATTTCTCCTCCCAGGGTAGTGCCAGTCCCCACGCTCCTTCCATGCTTCCCCCTCCATGCTCGCCTGCTTCTCTCAGCTCCAGGTACTCTCCGTAAGGAACTCTTCCCAATGCGCCTACTCTGTGGAAGCCTCGCCATGTCTTTGTCTCGTCTCTGGGAGAAGCTTTTGACCTTTCCAAATGGACACTTTTTCAATCTTCTGTGATAGGATGGGGCTTTGGGTCCTTAGGATGTTGGGAATCTCCCAATTTTAAAATTATTGCACAGAAAATTAAGGAAATTAAACGCAGTCACTGGATTGATTTGTGTGAGTTGGAAGCACTGTTCATTTCAGCTCAAATTGTTTTTTACTAGATCTAGGACTGTGTCCTATTGTTTTAAGCTGGTGTTTTATAAGCTATCAGATGTATCAAACCTTCTGAAGTACTTGGAAATTAAGCCCTGTGTTGTGGGTCTGTTTTGTTGGCTTTGTGCTCCTGCAGTAGGTTTTTTAATGCTGCCAGGCCCAGCTGCTTGAAAACTGTCAGGCTCCCAAAATCACACTCAATATAATTGCAACTGTTATTTTTAATCATCCGTTTCACCGTGTTTCTGGTGGTTGAATGCTTAGGAGTCAGTTCCCCAAGTTATCCCTATAGGGAGGGCAACAGAGGCACCTTTCAGTCCTCTGTCTCCCCGGGCCGCGGGTAGCTGGTGCTGGATGGCAACCAGAAGCCTTGCCAGGAAGCCATGGGCTGCGGCAACCCTGGTGCTCGTTTTCCTGCCCATGTTGTGCCACTGTGGAGCTTTGCTGGTGGTGTGACTGGTCTCTGGAGCTGGCATGGCCTGCTCCTGGTGAGGGCACAGGGGGGATGAGGGCGACGCAGGGTGCCTATGGCTGGGCTCTGAGACAGTGGGGCCAGGAGGTGGTGGTTTGCAGCTGGGTGGCCAGTCTCTGGTGCCCTGGACTCTCTACAAACCCTTCCCTGGATCTTCTTTAGGTTGCTAAGACTTCCCGAATTTCTAGGGTGAGCAGAGAACTCGTGTTGCTAATTACCCTGCTGTCAGACATGTATCATTTCCACCATGTTCAGTGGAGTGAGGCCAGTGGACAGTAGGATATGGTCCGTATACATCTGCTGTTCCTCTCTCCATCTTACTGTCTTTTATTTTAGCTTCCCCCCAGCTTCTCTTCCCCCAGGCGAGGACAGCAGATGCGCACATCTGCTTTCACGAGCTACATCCTTGTGGGGTAGGAGCTAACAAAGCCTGTCATCATGGGGGTCGGACTAGATGACCTTTAAAGGTCCCTTCCAACCCAACACATTCTATGATTCTGTGATCTAGGGGAAGTAAATCAAAGCTGGGGCTCTGCCAAAGCCTAGCATTTCAAAGTCCATGACAGCTCCAGGCTGCCCTGTAGCAAGCTACCATGAGGTGTGGGCAAGCCTTTGGCCTCCCCATCAGCTGAGGAAAGCATCTTCTCTCTGAGCTCAGTGGGAAGAAAGCTCGTCCTCCTCTGTGTCACCAGTTCAGACTGAATACAAGATGGGAAATGGATTTAGAAACTGGGATGGGGTGGTGATGTTGCTTGCCAGCCTGTGTGTCAAGGCAGGTCTTCTCAGCATGAGCACCACTGGTGGTGGTAACGTCTCTCCTCCTCGGGATGTGGGGGCGGGACTGGTGAGACACTTGGCAATGGGCAAGACCAGGGACTGAGGGAACTAAAGGGTCTGTCTGCACCCAGCACCCAGGGTGGGAGCATGGCGAGTTCATCCATGCCTCTGTGCTGTGAGGATACGGGAGATGCACGGAGCCAGGGAAGGGGAAGAAAAGAAAGATGGGCCGTTAGTATGTCGCAGCGTTTTAATCTCTCACACATACCTGTCTAATGAACCTTGAGTTCTGCTGCTGTCTTTTCCAGCAGCAAGCCAAAGGAGGCAAAGCCAAACAAAACAGGCCAGGCCTTGGTTTTAATCCTTCTCTACTTTTACACCATGGTGGGGCAGTTGAGAAAGAAGGGATGGGATGAGGCGGATGTGGACAGAAGGTGGAGGGAAGGTGTCTGTAGTTGCATCTGTCTTTTCTTCCCTGCCTCTCTCTGCTCTCTCCCCCCCCGCTCTCTTTCTCCCTCCGCTCTCTCTCTCTCTCTCTCTCTCTCTTTCCTTTTTCGTCTGTGTCTTGTGTTTTACAGTGTTGCCTGTTTGGAGGAAGGAATTGTGTCCTCGCAGCACCCTTCTGCTCCCTACCCGGACATCTCTGCTAGGAGGTCGGCTTTCTCCCCTTCTGCATAGCCAGTGACAGTCCTGGCCTCTTCTCACTGCTCCCCTCCTCTCTAGTTTTGCTTGAGAGCCCCTGGGATGGAGAGATTGCCCTGGTTTTGCTCCCATCCCTCGCCCCAAACACTTCCCGCTGGAATGGAAATGCCTTGCAGTGCAGTGGGGTCTTGTCCGGTGCTTGCTGTGGCTTGACCCTTCGAGGCAAATGAGAGTAGGAGCAGAGGTGGGTGCTGTGAGCCCCCCAATCCTTAGCAAGCCCCTCTTTGGCTCATACATCAGTCTGGACTGCTCCTGGTTGATCTCACCTCTCCTTCTGCTCCCAACTAACCCCCCTTTCTTCCCCACCTCCTCTTCCCTGGAGACTTCTGCCTGCCTGGGACTGTGATGCTTGTCCCTTTGCTCTCCGTAGTGTGTGTCACGCTTGTCTGTGCGAGTCCAGTGGGCAGGGGCTCTGCAGGGATTGCAGCTCCCCTCCCCAGTGTCCGGCAAAGCACCTTTTGGAAGCACTGGAGGAGCTGTCTGTGCTCAGATGTGGTTCTTCTTGAAGAATTACTTCCCTGTGGAGCTCGTGCTGGAGCCCGCTGGGTGTCATGGGCACAGATCGATGGCGGGTGATGAGTTACAAAGCAGCTTCAGAGCCTCTTCCCCATAGCCATAGGCCCACAGGCAAGGCTCGTAGGAGAGCTCAGTGTCCCCAGGGCTTGGTTAGGTTTCTGCACAGCTTGGCAGCAGGTGAGGGATCATGCCCTTGAATCAGTCGGGGTGCAGAATGAGCATTTTTACTCTGTGCCTCAGTTTCCCTGCCTAAGAGTTGGAGAAGGGCCAGGAATCAAAGCAGGTCTTGATTCTAGCACAGCCTAAGGTCCTTGCTCAGTAGGTCCTCATTATATCCACCCACATCAAAATTGGTGCCAAAACTCCCATTGACATCTGCAGGTGCCCCAGGCTGTGTTGGGAAATTTCACAGGCTGAGGTTCAGGCTGTGAAGGAACTTCGTGTGCTGCATCTCTGCAGGTTTGCCTGCTTACGAAGGGTGAGAAAAGTCAGGGCAGCGTTCTCCATCAGCCCCGCCTCCTCCCTGCGCTCTCACTCACTGCTCACTTGCTCCCCAAGGCAAGAGTGTCAATCTGGATTTCAATTGAGCGACTGTATTTGCTTCTTGCCTAGCCCGTTGCATCCTTATTGCCGAATTGTGTCCAGCAGAGGCACTTTCTCCATGCAAGAGTGTGTCTCTGTCTTTTGGGGGGACATGATTGTGGTACCGATGTTGTTTTTTTTAAAAAGTTAAACACAAGCAGGAGCTGTGAGGAGCATCACAGGGCTAAGCACAGCCGGGAACGGTTCCTGGGCCTTGGGAGCTGCTCGTAAACTTTTCAGCTGCAGGGAAGTTGGGGACGCAGTTGAAAGAACTGGGTTGAAGTAGTGGCCGTGAACTGTCCCCCTGTTCCTTTGCAGACCGTTGGCTCTAAGTTTTGACTTGGCAGGTGCTTCCCAAAGAGCCAACTCCAAAATTTGGACTTGCCTGTGCCCATGTTATGGCCCATTTTCTCGCTGCTTGGCAGCACGCAGCCAGACTCCTGAGGGCTCAAGCCGTGCTCTTGCTCTGTAGATATGCCACTGTGGTCCTAGCAGGGGAGGAAAATGGACCTGTTTTGCCCCTGTCCACTCTCTGTGCCATGTCAGCCAGCTCCGGAGGGCTTTGTCCTCCCCACTGCACTTGGGCTCTGTGCTTGCCTCGCTGTTTGGTGTTGGTGGGGCTGCGCTGCGTCTGCCTGCTGCATCCATCTCGCTTTGGCCGCATTGTCTGTTCCCCACATCCGTTTTGTCACGTCTCCTTGTCAGTGTCCAGCACGGGTTAAATCTGTGTCCTTTCCTTGCCCAAGGTCCTCAGGGCTTTTCTCTTGAGTCACAAGAAAGGGTCGCTGGGTGGTGCTGGGTCTGTTCCCAGCAGCACGGGCAGTCCTGCCTTTTAGCTGCCTGCCTTGGCTTCTGGATGGTGGAGGATGTTCCTGAAAGGGGCGTGCCTGCCTTCGGCAAGTGGGCTGGGAACCGGGTGGAACCGCAGGGCTTTCCCTGCAGAGCTGTACCAGGGACCGGGACACAGCCTTTTCTCTTTGCTGTCACCATCGGGGTTGGCCGCTCACCTCGTCACTGCTGGGCGTCTTGCAGGGAAGGTGCCACCTGCTCGGCTGGCTTTGATGACGCAGCTCCAGTGAGTGAGCAGTGGGGACTGCTGCCTCTCAGCATCCAACCCACCTGTCCCCAGGAAGCCTCAGGGCTCTGCTCCTAGAGCCACATGTCTGAGGACCGGGCCGAAGTAAGGACACCAGGTCTCTTCATCCTGCCGCACAGCAGCTCCCTGGCCTTTCCAACACCAAGAGGACGGGAAGGGAGCTGAGCTGCTGGAGAGAGGAGAGAGACAGGCTGTGTGGTGGAGCCAAATCACAGAATATCTCAAGTTAGAAGGGACCCATAAGGATCATTGAGTCCAACTCCCTGCTCTTTGCAGGACTGCCTAAAACTCAACCATACACGTTGTCCCTGCAGGTGTCCTCTCCAGCCAGATCTTCCAGGGTATGGCCACAGGGGGTATTAGGATGAGCTGTTCAGGGGACAGTGTGATTCTGAGGATGTGGGACCTCAATGAAGGGAACTATCCCTGTGTGAGCTCTTTGGCTATGAGGGTTCGGTGCCAGGTATGGCGTGACGATGTAGTGAGTGTCCTGGAGACACCAAGACCCACACCGAGGAGGGCTTTCTGCTGCCTCCTGCCCTGCCCTCTGCCACAGAGCTGGTCCTTCAGATCCGACTTCACAGGAAGGCTCATGGCACTATTGCTGCCGGGAAAAGAAGTGCTGGCTCCCCTCCTGGCAACGAGGGGCTTCAGTCTGTGTTGCCCTCCCTCGGCGTGTGATCCTCGTTCTGGATGCTGGCTGGGAGCTGCTGGGGAGACCCAGACATCGGGGTTTGGTGCAGAAACCCACAGGGCTGATCCCACCTCTGGCTGGGCTGGAGGAGACGAGGCGGGAGTCCTGTTCATGGCGTGCAGGGAGAAGATCTTGTGCCTGCTTCCCATCCCTAACCTCTGCCAAGCATGGGGAAGATGCTGAGCTGGGCATGTCGGGGTGGCATGGAGGGTGCAGGGGCTGGGCTGGTGCCACGGCCAGGAGCTCTGTGCATTTGCCATGGCTTGGGGGAGGCAGGCGCGGGCCCGAGGTGGGGGGGTGCTGGCATGCCTTGCTGTGCACAGTGCCCTGGGGGAGCCGGGGAAGCAGCAGACTGAGACCGGTGCCTTCCTCTCCTGTCCCCTCTGCAGACCTGGGGACACCCAGCCCGTGCCTGAGCGTGGAGTGCACCTTCGGGGCCACCTGTGTGGTGAAGAACCAGGAGGCTGTGTGCGAGTGCCAGCAGGTGTGCCAGGGCCGCTACGACCCCGTCTGCGGCAGCGACAACCGCACCTACGGCAACCCCTGCGAGCTCGACTCCATGGCCTGCGTCCTCAAGAGGGAGATCAAAGTGAAACACAAGGGGCCCTGCGGTAAGAGCTGATCGCGGGGGGTTCCTCCTCGTGCTGCTGGCCACAGCTGGGCTTGCTTGAAACCACGAGCATGGCCCCAGACACTGGGACATGGGGCTGTTGAGGCATCTTTGTGCTTTGATTGCCACCATGTAGCCAACTCAAACCCATACACAGCAGTCCCAGCTGCAAGATCTCTCAGGCTTGGCCAGTCAAAAAGTGTTTGCAGACAGACACAGCCTGAGCTGCCTTCCTTCTCCTGGGACAAAATCTGCCGCGATGATGGTCAATGTTATGGTTTGAGGAACCCACAATGATTTATTTTGTTGAGACAGTTATTCTATCACCCGATGACCCCTCCCCACCCATGAAAGGGAATCGGGGAAAAAACAAGGAAACCCGAGGGTTGAAATACAAACAGATTGAATAGAATAAGACTAAATAATTAACATCAATAACACTAAAGAACCACTATTCATCCTAATACCAATATAAAATACACGAGGATCATACCCAGCCCATTCCACCAGCAGAAGCTGTGCACTCCCAGCAGGGACAATGTGGGACACTGCGAGCGCTGCAGCTTTGGGAGGAAGGGAAGGGCTCAGGGCTCTGGCATTCTTGGGATCCCAGACATCATCTAAAGAGAGAGAACTCAGCAAACTTTTTAATTTCTATTGAATGTGCCGTTCATGGTATGAAGTAACCCTGTTGGCAGCTTGGGTCAAGTGCCCGGGTCTCGTCCCTCCTCATCCCCGCACCTGGTGAGATCGAAAACACCGAGGCCTTGAAACCCGCACAGCAGAGCTGGCTGTAAAGTAAATATTTTCCCCAATTCAGACACTAGAGTCTTCTGAAAATACAGTTTTCCCAAGCATTAGAAGAGACCTTACGGAAAAGTGAAATTACTGAAAGAGAAATGAATCCCATGTCGCTCAAACCAGCACAGAGGCACTCGAGTGCCCTGTAGGCAGGAGCTGCCCTTGGCTGCACCCAGCCTGCCCCTGGCAGCCCCTCTCCCGGCCGGCAGAGCCCGGGCACGGCTGCAAGCTCTGTGCCGGAGATAGAAACCTCCCGGCCAACAACCTGCACAAACCGAGCAGGGGGTTGTTTGCATCTTCCCTCCCCCATGCAAAGGCAGCAGCTGCCGTGTGAAAGGAAAAATAAGAAAAACCATCTTTGAGCCAAGTTCTCGGTGAATCGAATGGCAGGGAGGGAAGAGGGGTGTTTGTCTGAAGGAGAAAATTAAGCCGTGAATCACTGAGTACCCAGGAGTCAGGAGAGAGGAGACGTGCTGCCCGGTCTCTCCTGCAAGGAGTGATGGCTCCTTTGCAAGTGAGTTATTACGAAGACAAACGTCTTCTCTGCCCCAGACCTGTGTGCACACGTGTGCCGTGTGTGTCTGCAGGCTGAGGACCTCGCTGGGGAGGTGGCAGGGTGCTCTGAATCACTGCTGTGTTATATGTGCCTCCAGCACTGCTGGCACCCTGATAAACCAGGGGAAGAAGGTATCCCCCTTCCCAGCTGACCACCTCCTCCCCACTCACCATGTGTGAATTCCGTCGTCTCTCTCCCCTGGGAGACGGGCCGCTTGCTGCCTGGGATGCTGCGCTGCTTCTCCCAAGGCTGGGGGTGATTTATCGCTCCTTGTGATTGCGCTCGGCCAGTGCTCTCTCCCGCTTCTTATTTAGCTGTAACGGCATACAGCTCTGGTGACATTGCATCACTGTTACTCCTAGCCCTGATGGCTTTTACGAGTAGTTATTGCCTTTCTGCCTCCAAACCTGACTCTCCCTCCTCCTGCAGCCCTCGCCTCCGCTCCTTCCCTTGCCCTGCGACCTGAGGTTCCTGCTCCCAACAAGGCTGGCAGCATCTGCAGGGGCTCAGCCTGGGGGAGAAGGTCGCGGTGGGGGTTTTATTTCACAGAATCATAGAATGGTTCGGGTTGGAAGGGACCTTAAAGACCATCCAGTCCCACCCCCTGCCCTGGGCAGGGACACCTCCCACCACCCCAGGTTGTTCCAAGCCCCATCCAACCTGGCCTTGAACCCCTCCAGGGATGGGGCATTGACAGCTTCCCTGGGCAACCTGTTCCAGTGCCTCACTACTATTTCTGCTGTAGCACTTTGTTAGACAGCAACGGCTGCCTGACTTGTTTTAACCTAACATAGAACCTGTGTTTTGTTCTTCGTCTTGCGCAGACCGTTGTGGCAAGTGCCAGTTTGGGGCCATCTGCGAGGCGGAGACGGGACGGTGCGTGTGCCCTACGGAGTGCGTCCCCTCCTCGCAGCCCGTGTGCGGCACAGATGGCAACACGTACGGCAGCGAGTGTGAGCTCCACGTCCGGGCCTGCACGCAGCAGACGAACATTTTGGTGGCTGCCCAAGGAGACTGCAGTGAGTCTGGCAAGGTCCCTCTCTTCCCCTCGTCTCACTCCTGCTGGTGGCATTTCGGAGAGTGGACGCTCAGCCCCGCTGGCGAGCCACCTGGCCATGGCCATCCAAGGCTCACCAGTCACGGGCCTGCTAGCCCTTGGAGGCACCTGAGAAACCCCAGGGTTGGGATGTGCGGAGGGTCTCTCTAGCGCTCCTCCTGGTGCCTTTATTGGTTGGTTTTTGGGACTTCCCAGGAGGATATCACATCCAGAGTGACAGGGCTTGCCCAGGGGCACCTCGTAGCCTGGCCCTGGGCTGCAGTTCCTGGCTGGTCGCTCGGAGACCCTGCCTGAGGCTTTTCATCTTGTCTGGTGTGATCTTCCCTTTTGGCTCCACAAGAATTGAGTCTCTCAAGCTGCTTCTCCTTTTTAGCCCCAGTTGTACATCATAGGTGGTAGCTGCCCGCTTTGTTACTTGCCTGAGCCAAGCAAAGAAATTGGCCTAACGTCCATTGGGCCAAGCAAAGAAATTGGGCTACAAACATGTTAATAGCTACCACCGGAACGGAAAGCATTGAGGGTCTATTTGATCACACAGTTCATCTCAGTAGCTTTCCCTTCCCTCCGTCCCCTGGGGTTAATTCCTCTTTGTCCATGTGTTTCCTCCCCACTCCCCAGCACAGGGAACCGTCTGTGCTAATTTAATGAATTAATGAATTAAAAGCCCTACCTAGGTTCTTCATTAGGACAAATGCTACTATAGTAAAAGCAAGGCTTTGACCCTCATAAAACCTGGCCAGCTGGGTCTGTGTTCCAAGGCTGAACTGTGCATGGAGACCCTCAATAAATTTGGGAGAGAAGAGTGACCGAGTGTGACAGATGACTCCATGGGCACTGCGAGGAGGAGGAGGAGGCTGAAGTCACCATGAGAGTAAATGGGATTTCTTACTGGTGTCCTAGAAAAAGCTGTTGGACACGCCACCTGTGGGTGCTGATGGGAATTAGAAATGCTTAGGACTGTCACCTCTCCATTGCAGAGTCTTTGCACGGTTTCAATAAGCAATAACAAGCCACTCTGGGGAAGGAGGACTTCTCTCCTTGCCTCTGCAGCATGGCGTTAGTGGTCCCCATCCCTGTGACACCGGGCAGTTGGCTGCAAAGGTCCCTACAACATCTCACTGTGGTTCCTCCCTCTCGTCCCACAGAGTCCTGCGGCAGCATGGTGTGCTCCTTTGGCAGCAAGTGCGTGGGTGGGCAGTGCGTGTGCCCGCGCTGTGAGAGGCAGCCCTTCGCTCTGGTCTGCGGGACCAACGGCCTCACCTATGACAACCAGTGTGAACTGCAGGTGGCCTCCTGCCAGCAGAAGAAGAGCATTGAGGTTGCCAGGATGGGACCATGTGAGGATGGTAGGTGGCCGCTATTCCTCCAGCCGTGTGTGTGCAGGAGGTGGGGGAAGGGGTGAGGAACGGCTGAGGCTGCACACAGCAGGCTCCTGCCTCACTGCTCTGCTGTGTCCCCTTACCTGGAGCTCAGGCATAGTGCCCTGGACACCCCCAGCGCCCAGCACAGCAGATCACATGCCAACAACCTTCTCCTTCCCAATTGTCACCCAACACCCTTGCCGCCTCCCTTTCCCCTTTATCCTTCTGCGTCCAGCAGTAATGAGAGGTGATGCCGCCTAATTGGCTGGGCAAAGAGTTTATCGCTGCTTTAATTTCACACTTCCGCGGGCCTTGGCTTTGCATCCCTCTGCCCCAGGGGCTGCTCGAGGGCCTGGCCAGTGGCCGCTATTGACTGAGAGACTTGGGAGGGTCTCAGGGTTGGCTTGCTTGGCCAGGCTAAGAGCTAAGGATCTGCTGAGTTTTCCCACCATAGGGGGAAAGCTGGGGGTTAACGCTGGCTGAATCCAAATACAGGAGGCGCGTAAACCTCGCTGCTCTGGTGTGCTGACCCTGGCGAGCTGAGATTCTCTGGCTCATTGCACATGTAGTCTAGCTGGAAAGGACTTCAGTGCTATGGCAGAGCTTAGGGAGAGGGGAAGACATAACATGGTGTTTGATCACAGCCCTCCTTGGGGAATTTCAGGTTGATGTCCCTCTGGGAAAAGATCTTAAATAATTCTCTGTGTAATGCCAAATACCAGCCTTTGATCACTCAATAAAAAGGGCCAGGTTTTCCTTCCCCCCTCCCCTTCCCCTTTATGAAGCCTTTGAAATCAGCCACATCTCTCTCTTGCTGCTGGAGCTCTGAGCGTCTTGTGGAGAGGCAGCCAGGCTAGGGACAGAGTTTATATATTGTTAAGAATATCTGCCGAACTGGACTTCAAACTAAACCCAAGCCCCATCCCTTCCTCTGCTGGTTTCCATGTTTATATTAGCAGCAGCAATCTCCTTGCTGCCCTGTGTATTTGGGAGGGCAGGAGAAGGGGAAGGAATTGGATCAAAGCATGGAGTTAAGCTGTCACTAAGTCAAGTGACAAGTCCTCCTGTGTGTGGCTATTAGCTGTCTGATCTCCAGATAGCCTGCCAGGGTGCTGGTAGCTGCAGGATCCTTGCTTTTGCTCCTGTGGTGATGCAGTGGAGAGGAAGACCTCAGGTCACCTGCTAAAGCATCCCTTTGCAGTTTTCATTATGTAGGCTTAACACAGTTTTGTGAAAGCCAGGGGAGAACCTGCCTTCTCCAAGGGAGAGGGACCTTCTCTGAGGTCCAGGCAGAAGCATCCTTGTATACGTGGGTGCAGGATTCTGGGGTTGCCTGTGTGGAAGAAGTTAAATCTGCTGTGACACAGCCTCTTGTCAGGGAGAGGACTTTGGCCCCCATGCTCTCCTAAGACCCCACCTGGAGTACTGTGTCCAGCTCTAGAGCCTGCAGCACAAGAAGGACACGGACCTGTTGGAGCGGGGCCAGAGGAGGCCATGAAGATGATCGAAGGGCTGGAGCCCCTCTCCTACAAGGACAGGCTGAGAGAGTTGGGGGTGTTCAGCCTGGAGGCTGAACACCCTCCGGGTGTTCCGGGGAGGTTAAGGCTCCGGGGAGACCTTAGAGCCCCTTCCAGTACCTGAAGGGGGCCTACAGGAAAGCTGGGGAGGGGCTGTTTGCAAGGGCATGGAGCAATAGGACGAGGGGCAATGGTTTAAACTAGAGCAGGGCAGGTTTAGGTGAGACATTAGGAAGAAGTTCTTTACACTGAGGGTGGTGAGACACTGGCCCAGGTTGCCCAGAGAGGTGGTGGAGGCCCCATCCCTGGAGACATTCAAGGCCAGGCTGGATGAGGCTCTGAGCAACCTGATCTAGTTAAAGATGTCCCTGCTTCCTGCAGGGGGGTGGGACGAGATGGCCTTTAGAGGTCCCTTCCAACCCAACACATTCTGTGATTCTATGATCCCCTCTGGTTTCTCCTAACTCTGCCCTGCTGGGTGGGAGCCCCTTTCTCACCATGGTCCTCCTTTGTTCCAGAGTGTGGCTCAGGAGGCTCGGGCTCTGGCGACGGTAGCGAGTGTGAACAGGACCGGTGCCGGCAGTTCGGGGGCTGGTGGGACGAGGATGCAGAGGATGACCGCTGTGTGTGTGACTTCACTTGCCTGACGGTGCCACGCAACCCGGTAAGCTCGCTGAGTAGTTCTGGGCTGCCTGCAGTAGTCCTCGCTCCCCTCCCCTCCTCTCTTCTCCCTGGTGGCCTTCCTGCATGCTTCCTGGGCAGGAGAGGGCATCCCATGGATAGGGAACCTGCCTTCCTGTGCCGGGGACTGCCCTGAGCAGCTTCCCTCCCTGTCCTGGCAGGTGTGTGGCTCCGATGGTGTGACCTACACCAACGAGTGTGAGCTGAAGAAGACACGGTGTGAAAAACGCCAGGATCTCTATGTCACTAGCCAAGGAGCCTGCCGCGGTGAGTCCCCCGGAAGGCAGCCAGCCGCCCCCCAGGGCTGACACAAGCTGTGTGCGCTGGTCCCCAGCCTGGTGCCCTGCAGTGACACACGTGCCCTTTCCCTGGGACTAAGCAAGGAAGCGCTCGCTAAGGACACAGCGGTGTCCATGTTGGTTTGCTGATCCCCGCTGCATCATTCCTGTTTCATACCCTGTGCTTTCCCTGGCCAAGGGTAGCGCCTGTTCCCAGCATCTCTGCAAGGACAGCGTGGCTTTGCAGGAATGCTGCTAGCTGCTCGGTCCATGCATTGGTGATACTGCCCTGCGGCAGCTTGCGTGCCAAAGATAACCCATACCTCTCTGCCTTCCTCTGCAGCTCTGGCAACAACCCCGCCACCTCTCCTGGTTGTGCACTGCAGCCAAACCATCTATGGATGCTGCCCAGACAACATGACCTTGGCACTCGGAGTGGGTGCAGCTGGATGCCCAAGTGAGTGAATATTGTGTTCCCAGTTGAGGGGGCGGCATGGAGGACCTTCAAGGACAGCTGTAGGGCTGGAGAGATCAAGTGGAGGGGGGACATGGGGTCCCACGCCAGGGGAGATGAAGGAAGGTGAACTCTCCTCATTCCTTAGCTAACTAGTGGCCTCCTAGGCTAAAAGGCCTCTGTTTATCCCCAGCTCCAGGCTCACAGCATGCACACACGGACATGTGCACTCGTGCTTCGCCTTCTGTATCTACTAGTGATGCTCTTGTCCTTTCAAAAGCCCTGAGTCAACTTCTAGGACTAATTCCCTCTGAAATGCGGGAAGACAGGATGGTGGCTCAGAACTTGTCTGATGCTGAGTCAGTGCTGGATGCCCCAGGAGGTGCCCCTAGGGCCAGACCGTGCCCTCTATGCCTTCAGCCCATTGCTAGAGGTTTAGGGCTTATCACCAGCCTGAGTGACAAAAATATTGCGTGTGTACTTGCACTGCGGGCTGAGGTGGGACAGAGCTTTGGGGTTCACCTAGGGACCTTCTGCAGGCCACCCCAGGACCAGTGACAAGTGGGTGACTGCACTGTGCCAGAAACGGGGCTGGAAAATGTTTCATTAATATTTATTAAATAATTATCGGTGTCAGCACTTTAGCAGAAGGCACAGTTTGAAAGGCATTAGCAAACTCTTAACAGCTGGGGCTGTGACTGCCTGTTAGGGAAACACATTACCCCGTGGAGACGCGATTCACGCCCTGCTTGGGCCTGGCTAATGCCTGCTTGATGAGGATGTAGTGCTGTTTAACATGCCATATAATTTAAAAAGCAGCAGCATTCCGAGACTGTCCAGAGATCTCCTGGCAGGGGATGTGTGGGGTGGGCTGCAGGCCAAGGTGGGCGCTGGAAGAGGGGCCAGCAAAGCAGGGAGAAGCTGGTCAGAGTGATGCCAGGGAGGAGACAAGCATTTTGCTTTCAGCACGGCCTTGGTAGTGATGTTCCTCTGTGTCTCGGAGGGAAGTCCTGTCCCCTGCCCTCCAACCCAGGGACACAGCTTCCCAGCTGACTGGGATTCAATATCCCACCAGTTTCTGTCCCACCTGTGTCCCTGTGTGGGCAGCAAGCACACATCAAGAGGTAATTACCACTTAACCAGCAGCTTGAAGCCCCTAGGGCAGATTTATCCATTGCTGCCTGTTCTGGCCATGCCATTTCCCTGCCTCTGGCAGTCTGGGGACGTGCACGTACACCCTACTTGCTGCTCCTGAGGTCTCCCTTTCTCTCTAGCTCTGCCCCATGTCCCCTTTCTTCTGCTCCCTGTGGGTAAAGGGAGCGTCTCTCTGTCTATCTTTGGATCATTTCCCTCCATCAGGTTCCTAATTAATGAATTAATAATACACTTCTAATAGCTTCCTCCCCCTTTGATGTTAATGAGAAAGGAGTTCTTGATGACAGCAAAGCAAGCGGGTTAATCCCTGAGGATTTAGTTCCCCCTTGTAGCTGGGGCAGAGAAGTGTTGAGAGCAGCTGGTGAAACCTCCTGCCCGGCGTGAGGCCACGTTCCTGCCCTGCCTGAGCAGCTCGGTGGCTCAGCAGTTGGTCCCTCCACCCCAATGCAGCCCCTGATGTCCCCCCTTCTCCTTGGCCAGGACTCAGCATCACGCTTTCTCTCCCTTTGGCTCGCAGGCACCTGCCAGTGCAACCCCTACGGCTCCTACGGGGGAGCCTGCGACCCCGCAACGGGGCAGTGCTCCTGCAAGCCAGGCGTGGGGGGCCTGAAGTGCGACCGCTGCGAGCCTGGCTTCTGGAATTTCCGTGGCATCGTCACCGACAGCAAGAGCGGCTGCACGCGTGAGTCCCATCACCCTTCATCCCCTGCATCTCTCTCCTGACACATCTCCCCGGGCTGCCCCATGGGGCTCCAGGCATGGTGCTATTTAGATCAATGAGCCCTAATGTTGGCCCTGTTCTAAGTTACCTCCAGCAGCTGTTTTTGCAGAGCTTGCTGACTTGCTCCATGCAAGAGAGACAAGGTGGCCTGAAGCTTTGCACCAGATGCTGTTGCTGCCCCATGGTGCAGCTTGGCCAGGAGATGGTGTCTCCTTCCATGGACAGATGTTCTGCAGGGCTGCTAGAGCCAGCGTGAATGAGCCCTGGTGGCCCTGCGTGTGACAGGACAGGCAGGTGTGAAGGAAGGGGTTGGAAGTGGAAGGAATGAAGTGTATTTTTGCCCAATGATGCTGACCCCACCAGGAATAGCCATGTGAAAACAGCAGTAAACAGGAAAAAAGCCCTCTGTTTATTTCAACTGCATTGGAGACCCACACAAGAAATCCAGCAAGTGCCAGCTAGGCAGAGGCCGCAACAGCCAGGGGGAAAAGGAGTTATTGGGAGAGGTTTGCAGACAACGGAGAATGTGATTCTACCCATCTCTCGCGGAAATCATGGACAGCTGTCTGCTGAGTGGTGGGTATGTCTCAGGCTCCCACCTGGCCTAAGCCCCCGGCCGAGAGACTGAAACCTGCTCAGAGGTGGCAAGCTCTGTCTGGAGACACCATCATGCAGCTGAAGGGTAGGAAGGATGCTTTGTGCTTCGGAGAGAGGCCAGGCAGGCAAACTCCTGGGTTCCTCTCCCCAAGGAGCACTTATCTAAATGCTGGCATGTCAGGATTCAGTAGGTGCAGGTCAGAGCTGGAAAGCTTGAACTGGAAATAGGATGCTAGCTTCGTAACAGCAGAGGCATCACGCTGCTGAAACGTCTTCCCGAGTCTGTACTTAATTCACTCTCACCTGTAGTCTTTAAATGAGACTGGGGTCTCACTCTAAAAGCAGAATCACAAATATCGGTAGGTAAATTCCTCTGACCTCAAGCTAGACTGACACCAATGGCCACTATTTCTTCTCCCATCCCTCTCCTTTATCCTGCACCAGAGAGGCAGGAGGTCTCCTGGGGTTGGTGAACATAAATCTTTAGTGCTGATGGGAACGTGGGGCAGAGGTGGTATCACAAGCCATAGGATTTGGCCAGAGGGAAGCGGGTGACAGCAGGTTCCTGCTGATGATGTGGGGTCAGTAAGTCCAGGGTAGCAGTCAGCATTGTGGTCCTCCCCTGGACCCTTCTCCTCACTCTTCTCTTGGATTGCTGGGGTCCTGCGTGACTCTGCTGTTGGCTCCACAAATCCACCAGCAAAACGGTGTCGTCTTTTCCCTTTCTTGCCCAGCCTGTAACTGCGACCCCGTGGGCTCAGTGCGCGATGACTGTGAGCAGATGACTGGACTGTGCTCCTGCAAGACTGGTATCACTGGCATGAAATGCAACCAGTGCCCCAACGGCAGCAAACTGGGCATGACTGGCTGTGAGAAAGGTGAGAGATTGCGCGGGGCACTGAAAAATGGGTGCTTGGGTACTGCTGCGGGGACAATACATGGGCCCATGAAAGAAATGCATCCCTCCCACCCTGTGTGCTTGTGCCTGGGGGAAAGGGGCTCTGGCCTCCATTCCTGGCTGGGTTCCTCTTATCTGTGCACTCATGCACAGCACAAGCGACTCTTTCTCTGTTTGGTGACAGTCTGTCTTGTCCACTGGTCTGAACTGGCAAGTCCCTGGGAGAGCTAAAACCCCATGGGAGGAGGGATGGATTTTGATTTGGCACAGCCTGTTGCTATATGATTGCTATGTGCTTTGTTGGTCACCTCTTCCCCCTTCTCTCCCCACCCCCAGACCCGTCAGCCCCAAAATCCTGCGAGGAAATGAGCTGTGAGTTTGGGGCCTCGTGTGTGGAAGTCAACGGCTTTGCCCACTGTGAGTGCCCATCCCCGCTCTGCTCGGAGGCCAACATGACCAAGGTTTGCAGGGGAGGCAGCCATGGGGGGGACAAGCGGCATGTGCGGGGACGCATGGATAGCTCAGCTGCGTCAGGCGGGGGCAGGCAGCGCGAGAGGCTGATGTCTCTTTCCCCTCCACAAGAAGCAGATGGGCAAGTTCGGTCACCATCTTTGGTGCCTGGGGAAGGGTGACATGCGAGTTGTAGGTGTCTCCCAGCAGAGCTGGGTGCTCTGTGCCCCATCTGACACCTCTGAGCTGCTCTCCTGCACTTCCACAGCCCGCCCTCGGGTCCCTCTGTGCCAGACTGTCACCTCTTTGCCTCAGAGGGACCCCTGCAAAGCCTCCGTTTCCAGCATTTAGAGTCCGGTTTATTTTGCCCAGGGCTTGGAGGAGGACAGAGGTGCAGCTCACATTTCCCCTCTGCCTCCCAGGTGTGTGGCTCTGACGGTGTCACTTATGGGGACCAGTGCCAGCTGAAGACCATTGCCTGCCGGCAGGGACAAGTCATCACAGTGAAGCATGTGGGGCAGTGCCACGGTGAGTGTCTGCTGCTCCCGGTGCTGGGGCAGTGCCAGGTCTCTGGCCTGACACTGACCCTGGGTCTGGCTGCCTCCCTCTGTGGTTCCTCCCTGTGCCGTGACTCTTCATGGCACAGCAGATGCTCTGCCCAGGGCAGGCGCCTGAGGGTTCGTGACATGGTTTGTGACATGCTTCCCAGTGTCACAGCCAGCCTTTCCCAGACCTGCCCCTCCTCACCTATCCTGTCTTGCTGCTCCTTTCAGAGTCCATCACTCACACAAGCCACATCTCGCCACCCACACCGCTGCCCACGCTGCCCTTGGACAAGCTAATCCTTCCTCCACCACTGCGGGTCACCACCCAGGCTCCAGAACCCACCGAGCTGGCTACCAGCTCCCTGCTGTTGGAAGCCAGGCCTACTGAAAGAGGTCACCCCACAACAAGACGCGTCACGACTGCCAGACCAGCCACTACACCGTGGATGACCCATGGGGTGTATAAGACCACTGTCCGCCCCCTCTCCACCGCACCAGTGGTCCTGGCCACTACCCAGCCGCCCTTCGTGGAATCGGGCAGTGCAGAAGGTAGTGGAGACCAAGAGATGGGCATCAGCGGAGACCAGGAATCCAGTGGGGCAGGCTCTGCTGGTGAGTGTGCGCTTCTTAGGCTTGGCAGGTCGATTGTGGGCTAAACCATACCCTGTCTCTCATGACAGTCTCTGTCTCAGCCTCATTCTCTGGCACAGAGGTGAGGTCTTGCTCCTCTTAATGCCCTGCAGGGGAAGAGGAGGTGGAGGAAAGCCAGGTAACTTCCACCCCAGCTGTCGAGAGGGCGACATGTTACAACACCCCGCTGGGATGCTGCTCTGATGGCAAGACCGCGGCTGCTGATGCAGAAGGCAGCAACTGTCCGGGTGAGTTTATCCTCAAGGCTGGGTTCTGTGGGGTCCCTTTGGGTGGGCAGGAGTCAGGCTAAGCTCATGCAGGGTGCAGGAGAGGGAGAGATGCCACTGGGAGCTGCCCGGCGGGGAGAGCAGTGTGGTGCCCTGCTTGCCCAGCTGGTGGTGAGCATGGTTTCTGCGTCCAGTCTCGGGGCTGGCGTGTCCCTGCGGGGATGTTCATGGGGACGTGCTGAGCCATGGTAGCCACCAGATGTGCCCATGTGCTGCTGCTCGCATGGGGAGCCAGGGCACTCCACAATTTTCTTCACGTAGGTGACCGCTTTCTTCCTTAACTGCTGCAGCGTTAAAACTATGACCAGTGTTTTGCCCCAGCTTCTGCAGAGCTCACAACTGGCACTAGGGAGGATGAGCGAATTGCTTGGATACCCATTTTATCTCTATCGATGGCTGGACCAGGACCAGTTTGGTGCCAGGGCAGTGGGGAGAGCAGCTGTAGCCCCAGTGTCCCTGCTGGGCTTCCTGGGGAGTCTGACCTTCTTGACCCACGCTGTGGTTCCCAGGGGTGTGCGCTGCTCTCAGGACCTAGGCAAGATCTGTCTTGCCTACTTAGAGTCCCTTTCGCACTGTCCACGTTGAGGAAACACAGAGCGACCTTTGCTCAGTCAGAGTATTGGTTGCCCTGTACATACATCCTCGTTACCCTAAAAGTTGTTGCTTTGGGGCATCCAAATGTTTCCTTGCTGTTCACTGAGCTCCTTCTTAACTGTCCCTGTTCCTTGGGGTTTCCAGCAGGACATCCACGTTTCTTCTGGATACTGCATTTGCCTTTTAACCTAAGAAAGGACAGCTGCTGGGATCCTCCCATATGGTTACCCCCAGTGAGGATCTTCCTATAGCTGCTTCTGCACTCCCACAGCTCCCCTGGAAGGGAACCACACCTTGGGTTCCTCTTGCAGTTTCAGTCTGGTTTTGCAAAGCTGGCCACAGCCTGTTAGCTGGCAGGGTCTCTAATTCCCTCTCCCAGCACAGCTCTTCTCCTTGTCCACACTTTGCCCTCCTCCGTCCCCTGTTTGCATGCACGTGTCTGATCCTGCCGTTTTGACTATGTGCTGCTCTGGCTAACGTCTTTCTCTTGTTACTCAGCCGGTGCAGGGGGGCTGCTATCCGGGCCGGAGCTCAGAGGAAACCGTATGGTAAAAGCTGCCATCTCCAGCCTGGTCTTTGCCATCTGCTCCAGCACCCTCTGATACTAATCCTCCATGGCGCTCTCCCAGACCCATCCAGACTAACTCCAACACTGGCACTACCCGCACACTGCCATCACCCTTTCCCCCCCAGGGACTCGAACGCTCCTTGCGGCTCTCAGCCACACGCCTGTCCCCTGCCCGCAAGCCGACTAAAGGCATTTGTCTTCTTTACCCTCCTTCCCATAGCTACCAAAGTCTTCCAAGGAGTCCTCATCTTGGAGGAGGTGGAAGGCCAGGAGCTGTTCTACACGCCTGAGATGGCTGACCCCAAGTCCGAGCTCTTTGGGGAGACGGCCAGGAGCATTGAGAGTGCGGTGAGTCCTTTGCACATGATTTTGGGGTCTGCCTAGGGCTTTTCTGGCCTCAGCAAAACAAGGGAGGACCCTGCGCACTGTGGTGGACAGATGATGAACCTCTAAATGTTCACTTCCAGAAACACAGTCCTCCCCTTCTCAAGTGAGCAGGAGTTCTCTGAGCTGCTGCTAATATGTGGGTTTGTCCATTCCAGTGGCTGGGTTCCCACAAGGAGCCAGCCTGTGGCACACTCGCCTGCTCGCGTCCACATGGCCTCCGAGGTGCCAGAAGGTTGCCCACCTCTGCGCTTCATCCCACCACCCTGCCAAAGCAGGGCCCAAGTGCTGTCTTGCTTTCTGAGCACCACTCCCTGGGTGCATGTTGCAGTGTCCTGCACCCACACCCCCCTCTGTAACTGCAGACTCTACTGTCCCGACCTGGGGAACCACTTTGGGTTTCCTCCTGCTTGCCTTCTCATTCGCAGTGGCTTCAGAGGAGGCTGTGGCTTGTCGTTGCTGTCAAATGAGAGCACAGAGACCTATCTGCAAAGCGTGTTGAGCGCTTTGGAGGAGTGTTGCTCCATGGTGTTTGGTTTTTTGTTTTTTGTTTTTTTTTAAATGGGCTTAACCCATGAAAGTTGGGAGCGAACACGGCTTATTGCCAGGGCCAGCACTTTCATGGGGTGGCCACCTAAATGTAAGGAGATGATGCACCACTTCTGTCTAGGAGGTACCCTCTGTGAATTTGTCCGATCTCTTTTTAATCTACATGCGTTATTAGCCTCTACCATGTGCTGTGTCAGTGGGTTCCATCCTTTGTTATGTACTGGGTCAAAAATTATCCTTTATTAGCTTGATATTGGGAATGGGGCTGTTTAGATGAGAGGTTCTGCCTTAATGCCCTGCATTTCCCTAAGTGTCTGTATCTCCATGAAAAGCCCTTAGACAAAAACGTGCCCCAAACCCCTTTGCCCCTCTACTTCTGCTACAGTTTGGGAAGCAGCTTGTGTAAATCCAGTCCTCCACCTTTAAGAAGGACCCCCCTGCATTGCCAGCTCTTGGAGAAGGTGGGCTTTGCGTGGCAGTGTGTACATATGGGTATGCCAAGGAAGCGCTGGGTGGGGTAACAACATCATCCTGTAGCCTGCAGCGTGGCACAGCAAATACAAAGCATCTTTGCAAGGAGATGAACATAGTTAGAGCTGGTTCCAAGCTGCACTTAGAAGTTGGCAAGCCCTCAGATACAGTCATATAAGCAGATGTGTGCCTGGCATATGGACCATATGGTTCGTGCAGTTCCGTATCACAATAGCAATATTTCCCAATACACGCTGGCTTCTCTCTGAGGATGCAAACACGCACACAAAAGCTTCATTCGCTGCTTCATCCCTTCTCACCCCCTGAGAAGGCAGGAAATTTTGCTGGTTTCTGCTCTCCCAGGCTGGGGGAAATGAAGGCATGGGGAAATAGAATCGTAGAATGTGTTGGGTTGGAAGGGACCTTTAAAGGACATCTAGTCCCACCCCCCTGCAGGAAGCAGGGACATCTCTAACTAGATCAGGTTGCTCAGAGCCTCATCCAGCCTGGCCTTGAATGTCTCCAGGGATGGGGCCTCCACCACCTCTCTGGGCAACCTGGGCCAGTGCCTCACCACCCTCAGTGTAAAGAACTTCTTCCTAATGTCTCATCTAAACCTGCCCTGCTCTGGTTTAAACCATTGCCCCTCGTCCTATTGCTCCATGCCCTTGCAAACAGCCCCTCCCCAGCTTTCCTGTAGGCCCCCTTCAGGGACTGGAAGGGGCTCTAAGGTCTCCCCGTAGCCTTCTCTTCTCCAGGCTGGACACCCCCAACTCTCTCAGCCTGTCCTCATAGCAGAGGGGCTCCAGCCCTTTGATCATCTTCATGGCTCTCCTCCGGACCCGCTCCAACAGGTCCATGTCGACCCCCGATGAAGACCCCTCTGTCTCAGGGTCCATCTGTGGCTGGGCTGAGAGTTTGTGCCACAGCCCTGTGCTGCAGAGACCTCTTGTCCGTGTGCAACCCACCTGCGAAAATGCCCATGGCTGTGATGTGCTCCTTTACCCCTCTGAGATCGCTGTGCCTGAATTTATAGGGGGAGGCTATACCATGGGGCGATTAGTCAGTTAATTACTTTCTGCCTTTGCCTTGAAGCCGAGGGAAGGAAGCAGTGGCCTCTAGCTGTGATGGTGCTGGTCCAACGCAAGGCTGGACAGATAGCTAGCAGGGGTGTTAAAGCCCTGACTTGCTGTTAGCCTTGGACTGTCACTGTCTCCTTCATGTGACTTCAGACAAATCCTGCGATGTCTGAGAGCCAAGTTTGAAAAGGCACTGAGGTACTTAACGATGCAGAATGGTGCCTTATGGGATTTTCTGAAGTGCCTAAGCAGGTTTACACAGCTTTAGAAGAGATCAGTAAGACTTAGATGCCACACAATAGAAAATCCCTATGTGAACTGCAAGGTGTCTCTGGTTTGGCTCCGCTCTGCTCTTCTTCACAACAGGTACGATGGGGATAACTCCCTTTCCCCATGCTATTTCTGGATCCAGGCCTTAAAGAATAGGGACCATCTGAAATTATCACCCTGCATGTGTCAGTGAGATGTCTTGCAAAGGTTTGGATGCTAACCCCTGTGGGTTGAAACCAAGGTGACTTGCTGAGACTCAAGATATTTTACTGAAAGTACCTCTGTCCTAGGATCTCCCTGGTAATCAGTTTGTTTCTCTTTTCTCCTTCCCCTCCAACCGACTAGCTGGATGAGCTTTTCCGCAATTCTGATGTTAAGAAGGATTTCAAGAGCATCCGTGTCCGAGACCTGGGGCAGAGCAGCGCTGTCCGTGTCATTGTGGAGTCCCACTTTGACCCTGGTAAGAGCCTTCCCAGTGGTGATTCGCTGCGGCATCACCATCTGCCCGAGGAGGGAGCAGACACTCCCAGTGGGGCTGCCGGCCTGAGAAACACACCTGCAGCAAGAAGAGTGAAAAAACCTTATTAAAATCTGCTGGGGCTATGTCTTGTGTCCAGCAAAGTCAACTCAGATGCTGTGAGAAGAGCTGGGAGGAGGTGCACCCTAAGCTGGTGCCTGGAAGGCTGGAAGCATTGTCCTAGGGAAAGGAATGATTTGGATGCATCGTGGGGAGGTCATGAGGGGGGAAACTGCTAGGTGGGACTGCATCTTCACTCTTGCCTTTCTCCTTTCTCCTCCTGGCTGTGATCAGCCACTTCCTACACAGCAGCTGATGTCCAAGGGGCCCTGCTGAAGCAGATCAAAGCTTCCAAGAAGAAGACCATCCTGGTGAAGAAGCCCCAGCAGGAGCATGTCAAATTCATGGACTTTGGTGAGCCTCCTCTGTCTGTGGTCAGTCCCCATCTCTTGGTTTAGGCTTTCAAAGGGGCAGGCTGGCTCTTCTGGTCTTGCCAGGGCCTTTCATTTGTACCAGTAAGCGATGCTTCCCCAGACGGTGCTCTCCAGAGCCAGGGCTCAGAGGTTAGTCCATGTTGCCTGGACTTGTTCTTAACTCAGGAAGGCCATAAAAGGGGTAAAATTGCTCCCCTCTTCCGCAGCCCATGGCAAGCGGCAGTGCTGCACCATGGCGATGTGACACTACCCACAGTCCTGGTGCTCCTGAGGGAGTGGCCAGCCCAGTCCGTGGGATCTCCTGCTGATAAACCCAAACCACTTGAGTTTCCAGGAAGGAAAGGTGCACGGCCACACCTGCACTGGGCACGCAGCTCTAAGCGGGAGCCCTGGAGCCTGGAGAGTGGAGAGGACAGGCTCTTGGGCTTTTGGGCATGCGGTAGCGTGGGAGGGCCATCTGTCCAAGCCTCCCTGCTGCCATCTCACCCCAAAAGCCCAAGCAGCTTCCCCTGCCCCCAGAGAGGGTTGGAAAGCACCAGGTTCTACCTGCATTTTGCTGTGTTTCAGACTGGATCCCCAGGCTTTTCACCACCACCGTGACCACAACCACGGCCACCACCATGGCACCCGCTACCACACGGAGGTACACCACAGCCGCCGCTGCCACCACCGTCCACGTCCTGCGCCCAGAGGCTGCGGGACGACCCAGCGCCAAGATGGCAGGAGCTGGGAGCACCAAGAGACCCACCTCCACCCTCCCAGCCACCACTCGGCGGAAACCCACGCATCATCCCCCCACCACGAGGAAACCCTCGCGTCCCTGCGACTCTCACCCCTGCCTGCACGGTGGCACGTGTGAGGATGACGGGAAGGAATTCACCTGCAGCTGCCCAGCGGGCAAAGGAGGAGCCGTCTGTGAAAAACGTAAGTGTCTCTGACCCGTGTCTATCCATCCCACATTGACTGCATGGCAATGGAGAGCCGTGGGGGTACACGCAATCCCAGCCCCATAACTAGCACTGGCACTGCACGGGCACTGGGCAGGAGGCACTGCAGGAGTCAATTTAACCAGCTTTTTGAGGGGGGATCTTATCAACGCTTATAAATACTTCAAGGGTGGGTGTCAGGAGGATGGGGCCAGGCTCTTCTCAGTGGTGCCCAGCAACAGGACAAGGGGTAATGGGCACAAACTTGACCATAGGAAGTTCCATCTCAACCTGAGGAGGAACTTCTTTCCTGTGAGGGTGGCAGAGCCCTGGCACAGGCTGCCCAGAGAGGTGGTGGAGTCTCCGTCTGTGGAGACATTCCAAACCCGCCTGGACGCGTTCCTGTGCCACCTGCTGTGGGTGACCCTGCTCTGGCAGGGGGTTGGACTGGGTGATCTCCAGAGGTCCCTTCCAACCCCCACCATTCTCGGATTCTGTGATTTTAAGTCTGCAAAGAACAGGGTGTACATGCACTGTGCATTGTAAGAGGTGAGCATGGCAAGGCTGCAGGGGAAGAAGGTGCCAGGAGTGATTTCTTCCTGGCCCCACTTCTGATACACCCATGTCCCGAAGCACGGGGAGTGTGAGCTTCTGCTTTTGTTATCTCAGCTTGTGGCATTGTCGCTCGTAGCTCCTGCAGCTACTGACTGCTAGTTAGAGTCTAACAGAGACAGGTACTGTCCTCTCGAACACCAGGAGATGTGTGCTGATAATTCAGGCTCTATTCCCCAGCACCCAGAGCTGCTGAGCAAACAGCCGCAGACGGGCAGCGTGCTTAACCAGAGCTGCTCTTACTTACTGTGAGCTCCCACGGGTAATTCAGTGTCATGCCAGGGCCTCTGGGTGGTTATGAATGCTTATTCCCAAAAAGCTTTGTCCCTAAAGCTATAAGCTGCAGCGCTCAAAGCTGCTACTGGATGTGGGTGTCCAGCCCGGTTAGTTTTAATAGGGCTTGGCCTTCCAGATCCCTTGGAAAATCTCATCTGCAATAAACAAAAGCCTGGGGTGACAAATGTAAATCCGTCCTGTGGGATTCTGGGAGGAGAGATAAAAATTATCTAAGGAGCGGGGGAGTTGAGTTTGGAGGAACTGTGTGCAGCAGGGCTCAGCTGAAGGCACGGGGGAGGTGATAGCTGGGCATGGGGAGGACCAGCAGCACTTGTCCTTGGGAGGAGCCGGTTGGGACACCACTGAAGCTCAGTCCTGGGGGAGCAGTACCACAGATCTCTAAAGCCTGGGAGCAATCTCTGGGGGACGTGCCATCACGAGAGGAGTCAGTACGAGTGTCTGGGAGGCAGTGACAGGGGATAATTGCACAGGAGCATGGGGCCCGAGGAGAAAGTGAGCTTCTTTCTGCCATTTCAAGAGCTCTCTTTGCTTGTACAGGTAGGAAAGTGTTCACAGGCTCACGTCAGGCCTCTGTCTGCTCACTGTCCTCCTGTTCCCTCCTCTACTTCATCCCCTCTTCCTTTCTCTTGCAGCTATCAGGTACTTCATCCCCAGCTTTGGTGGCAAGTCCTACCTGGCCTTCAAGATGATGAAGGCGTACCACACCGTGCGCATCGCCATGGAGTTCAGGACCGTGGAGCTCAGCGGGCTCCTGCTCTACAACGGGCAGAACCGAGGCAAGGACTTCATTTCCCTGGCGCTGGTTGGCGGCTTTGTGGAGCTCAGGTGGGTGCCCTTCCCCTCAGCCCTGTGTGGGGTGGAGCAAGCGGAGCAGCCCCTCTTGCCAGAATGGTTCTTGCAGAACACTGGGAGGATGCTGGGCTCGAACTTGCTGGCTAAGAAACAGTAGCATCAAATGAACACGAAGAGGAGGGCTGTTTTTTTCCAAAGTAATACTACGGGGATTTGTTCCCCGTGGCACTTTTCAACAAAGTTAATTCACTTATTTCAGTTCGAATTTTGCAAAGCTAAAAGGTGTGGGAAGTTGGTTTTTTTTTTTTTTTTTTTTTTTGGGAAAGGGGAGTGTTTTTTTTTGTCCCTTTTTTTGGTGGGGAAGGGGAAAAAAAAAAAAAAAAGAAAGGGAGAGAAGCCCCAGAAATCTGAGCTGAAATGATTTTTCCAGTTCCGAAAGCCAAAGGTACAGATTCGGAATGAGGTGAAGTGGAGGGCAGACCTCTGGAGACTGCAAAGTCCAGATGAGCTCTCAGGCAGTCGGTCCCGATGCTCAGCGAGGGGATGGCTATGTGCCCTGAGCGCAGCCTGGTCCAGATGTGGGGAGGGACGGGGGCTCCCAGGTGCTCCCAACTTCTCCCTGGGATGCAGCAGCCCCATGGCGCAGATGTCACCGTTCTGCAGGGTGGTACAAAGGCTTCCCCTTCTTCTGCTCCAGGTTTAACACCGGCTCCGGCACGGGCGTCATCACCAGCAAGGTCCGCGTTGAGCCTGGCAAGTGGCACCAGTTAGTGGTGAACCGCAACCGCCGCAGCGGCATGCTGTCCGTCGACGGGGAGCCCCACGTCAGCGGGGAGAGCCCCACGGGCACCGACGGGCTCAACCTTGACACAGACCTCTTCATCGGGGGAGCGCCAGAGGACCAAATGGCTGTGTGAGTGTGGGCGCTGGACCGCGGGCAGAGCATCTGTGGTGGCTGCAGCCCTCTGCCTGGCCCCAGGCTCCAGGCTGGAGAGTTGTTGTAGAGCCAGGGCTTCTCTGGGTCTGGGGGACCTCTTAACGTCCTGCTGGAGAGCACAGCCTGGCCCAGATGTTTGGAGGGACTCTGTGTTTTTGTCCTCGGGGACAAAACGCCCCGGCCCACTTTGTCCTCTCGTCCCCTCAGGGTGGCAGATCGTACTGCGGCTACAACCGGCCTGAAGGGCTGCATACGCCTCCTGGACGTGAACAACCAGATGTACGACCTGCGGGAGAAAGGCAGTGATGTGCTGTATGGCAGCGGGGTGGGCGAGTGCGGCAACGACCCCTGTCACCCCAACCCCTGCCACCATGGTGGCATCTGCCATGTCAAGGAGGCAGAGATGTTCCACTGCGAGTGTCTCTACACCTACACTGGTACGGGCAGGGAGCTGCAGGCAGCACGTTGCTGGGGGTCCTGATCCCACTGGCCCGTCCTGAGGGTTCCCAGAGCCTCTGGGGCTCCCAGCAGAGCTGCAGTGGGGGGAGATGTGGTGCAGAGTGCCAGCAGTGGGTTAGAGGGAGAAGTGTAGGACGAAGCCGCATCCACTGAAGACCATAAATTGAGGATGTAGACCTATACACACATGAGGTGAGGGTTGGGATCTGTCTGTTTTCATGCACAAAAAAAAATTTCCCCTTGCATTTTAAGGGCAGCGCAAAGCTTAGTCTGGCAAGGGTTCACTGTGGGGGGGCTTTTTGGGTCGCAGGAACCCAACCTGAGGCAGGAGAAAGATGCTGTCAGGGCTATCAGGAGGCATCAGAGATGTTTGTCACTGGCCAAATCGTGCCCGGTGGCTGTTGGTGTGAGATGCTGATGTGACAGGCTGCCTTTTCTGCTGTAGGCCCAACGTGTGCCGATGAGAAGAATCCCTGTGACCCTACACCCTGCCACGTCTCTGCCACCTGCCTGGTGCTGCCAGAGGGAGGTGCCTTGTGCGCCTGTCCCATGGGCCGGGAAGGAGACTTCTGCGAGCTAGGTGGGACGGGAGCTGGCAGAGGAGCGGGTCTGGGGAAGGGGGTGGAACTGAAGGTGCTGATTTCCCCAGCCTGGGTGGCCAGGAGGCCTTGCCTGCTGTGGCTCTGGCTGAAGCTGCTCTGCCTCCTCTTCCTCACCATTCCCTCGTTTGTGCCCAGTGACAGAGCAGGACCACACCATGCCCTTCCTCCCGGAGTTCAATGGCTTCTCCTACCTGGAGCTGAATGGGCTGCAGACCTTCGTTCCTGACTTGCAGTAAGTGCCAGGGAATGGGAGAGGGGCAGGGGAGCGCATCGCCTGCGTGACTGATCTGGGGAGAGAACTGGTGCTCTGATCCTCGCTGGCTCTGCCTAGAGGTCTTCCCTTTTGACAGGTTTTGGAGGTTTTGTGCAGAGGGACTGGCATCGCCAGAATCCCCGTAGCCAAACTGAGCCAGCAATGCTCCCTGGAGCTTGGCATTGGGTTGGGCTGGAGAAATAGGCACCGCAGAGCAGCATCCCGAACGTGGCAGATGTGTCTCTTACTTGGCAAGGGTGCCTTACAGGGGTGGCATCTCTGCCATACCTCTGTGCCCCATCCCTGGAGGTGTTCAAGGCCAGGCTGGATGGGGCCTTGAGCAACCTGGTCTGGTGGGAGGTGTCCCTCCCACAGCAGGGGGGTGGAACTAGATGATCTTTAAGGTCCCTTCCAACCCAAACCATTCTATGATTCCATACCTGTAGTCCCAAGGCAAGCAGAGGTCTTCCAAGGAGGACTTGGCACACAGAGGTGGAGGGAAGAGAGCACATGGGCAGCTGGATTAGAGGGTATCCATAATCCTTCTCTCCTCAGGGACAAAATGTCCATGGAAGTTGTGTTCCTGGCCAAGAACCCCAGCGGCATGATCTTCTACAACGGGCAGAAGACAGATGGCAAAGGGGACTTTGTCTCTCTGGCCTTACACGATGGCTACCTGGAGTACAGATATGACCTGGGCAAAGGGGCTGCTGTGCTCAGGTAGGGTGGGCTGCGGGTTGGGGACCTGCTCATCACGGGGGTGGTGGTGGGTGACGGAGGCAGGAGAAGGGACAGTGGTGGCTTTCAGGGTCCAGCACTATCTTTGAGCTCCCCATCCCAGAAAACTGTAAGGAAGCAGGGGCTAGCAGGCTTCATACTGGCCTCGGCTGTTTGCAGTGATGGTTCTTGGTCGGCTGTCCCTATCTGGGGTAGGGGAGAGCTGGGCTTGTACCTCTTCCCCGGGATGATGCCGGGCTCTCTGCATGGCTGCGAGCTGGGGCAGCCCAAGCTGGTCAAGCTGTGGTGGCCCAGGCAGCCCAAGCTGATCAGGGGAGGTTTCCAGCGCTGTGTTGGCAGGTGGTGACAGCAGAGCTCTCACCCATGTGTCTTCTCCTCTCTTCTCACCACCAGGAGCAAAGAGCCGGTTCCCCTCAACACCTGGATAAGTGTCTTGTTGGAGAGGAATGGGCGCAAAGGGGTAATGAGGATCAACAACGGCGAGAGGGTGATGGGAGAGTCACCGGTACGTTGATGAGCAAGGGAGAGCTCTCTGGGCTTCCAGCCCTGCTTCTCCCGTGTGTGAAATAAAGTTCCCAGGCTCATGGGCTTTTAATGCCTGTGTTGCGCAGCTTTAAGGCTGGAGGAGGAGTGGGCAAGACCTGGGGAAAAAAGGATGCTGCAGGGCGGAGCTCGCCTGCCCCTCTTTAGCTGCTCTGCAGCTGTAGGACAGCAATGCGCACCTCTTCCAGCTCTTCCTCCCTCCTTGTCCCCCACTCCACAGAGCTGCAGCCCCTTTGCCAGTGACACGTACGCCCTGATTCTTGTGGCTTTGGTCTCAGGGATGTGTTTGACTGAGCCCCCCTCACACACATGCATGCACTCCCTTTTTTTGTAGGTCCCCGAGTCTCCCTGGACTGGGGCAGGTATGCAAGGCACCCTTGCAGCCAAGGGAAGCGGTAGCCACTGTGTTGGCCCCGTGTGGGTCTCAGCCTGTGCCCGTGATGCTCCAGAGCCCTCCCCAGTGCTGGGAGCCCGGCTGGGAGGAGGTCACAGAGTAGCAAAAGCCCCGTTGTGCCTTTGCTGCTGAATCCATCAATGCCTTCTCCTCTGTTCCCAAGCTGGCAGCTTACCTCTCTGATTTCTCCCGTGTCCTGTCCCCTCTGTACTTCTGTCTCCGCACAAACAGCGGTTCCCCAGGGTTTTGTGGCAGAGCCACTGGCCTGCCTTTCATCCGCCTTTCCAGCGGGGAAGCTGATAACGGAGGGAAAAGCCACAACTGCTGCTGAACTCATCCTTAAGCTCCACGTAGTGCAGCATCAAGATCATGCAGCATTCCTGCAAAAAGAAGGGATGATGTCTTCCTCCCCTCACTCCCGTCTTTTCGAGCTTCTCTCCAAGCAGGGTTCCCCCTGGCTGGCAGGGTGGCAGCAACCCCTCCTGTGGTCTTCTGTGGCTCCCCTTCCCCGTCCCTGGCTACCCCGGGCACTGGTTGCAGCGGTGGTCTTGCAGCCCTGCATGTTACGATGTTACCCACTGATCTCCCTTTTCTCTTTCTCTCTCTCTCCCTTTGATTTTCATTTGTATTTTTCCCTCCCCTGCTGTCTGGATCCCAGAAATCCCGTAAGGTAAAGATAAGTATGACCCACTGCACCTCCATCTCATCTGCCATTGGCACATTGTTCCTTTTTTGTTTTCCATTCAGATCTCAGTGTTTCACCCACTCCCCTTCCCATCTGACCAAGCAGCTTTAGGATCTCTGTAGATTAGAGACACTCGTTTCCTCTTCCGTCATTAATTTTCAGCCAGTTGTTACATTTTGTTTTGGAAGCATTTCAATTAATCCGGTCATGTTTCTCGTGTTAACTCCACCAAGCATTAGCTAGTGATTCATATAACTGCATCTTTGCCTCGCTGCTGTGCCTCTGGGTCCGTCCCAGGCGCACAGGAGGGGACATCGCTCCTGTCGTGTGCCCGGTGAAGCGTGTGGCTGAAGACTCACCTGGGACTTGCGGGGCTGGGCAACTGGGGCTGCTGGGTGACAGCGAGGAGGGGGGTCCTTCTCCTCCAAACTCACAGCCATGTGAGATGGACATCCCTGGAGACATTCAAGGCCAGGCTTGATGAGGCTCTGAGCAACCTGATCTAGTTGAAGATGTCCCTGCTCACTCCAGGGGGGTGGGACTAGATGGCTTTTAGAGGTCCCTTCCAACCCAACACATTCTATGAGTCTATGCAGGAGAAACCTCCTCTAGCCATTTGCTATAGGGGAGCTGTAGCAGCCGGATGAACCCAAACTGAAACCCTCTGGTATGAGTTTGGGTTTAAATGTTAGTCCTGGTGAGACTGAAGCAGTATTTGCAGGGCAGGGAGGCTGCAGGGTGTACGGG
>VWZL01001199.1:9788-33077 GCA_013396915.1 Stercorarius parasiticus
AGCCGAGGCCTCAACGGGGGCCTGCGCCTGGAGTGGGGCCCGGGACCGGGCCCGTCCCTGGTGTTGCTATCCCGGGGTGACCGGGGCCGATGCTCGCTGGGGCCTGGCTGTGCGGGTCAGTGGGGCTGAGCTTCCCCCCGCTGGCCGTGGGGCTCGACAGAGGAGCTGCCGCCATTTAACAGCCCCGCAGTGGGAGCCGGATCGGTGCACTGCCAGAGAAGGGCCTGCCCGCAGCCACCTGCCGAGCGCTGCGCCTCGTCCACACGACGCCCTGGGCCCGGCTTGTCCTCGCCTCCCATCAGGTAGGAGAAGCTCCTTCAGCCGGGTCCACTCACTCCATGCTCCTTGGCCCCTTCCCGGCTGGTGCGGTGAGTGCCGCGTTTGGGGCAGCCCCCAGTCTCTCCTCGGCAGCTCAGACCCCCTGGGGATGGCTCCCGAGGGTCCCTGGGTGAGTGGTGAGGGACGAGCCTCCCTCACCCTACCAGCCCCAGGAGGCAGCTGGGGGCTGTGGGTCCAGGCAAGGCTTTTGCAGGAGTCAGGGGTCCGAGGGGGGACCTGCAGCCCTTTGGCCCGCTGCCTTCGGTGCCATCTCTGCCGGTAGCAGGTCACAGCACTGCTCCGGTCCTCACTGAATCCATGGCTGTTGTGGGGGTGTGTCGAGGGGGAATTTTTCAGGAACCATCTGGGATGTGGCTCCAGTGGGTGATGGGGGATCACAGTGGGGAGGCCAGCACCCTTCCTCACCAAACCCCTGGCTCTCTGCGAGCCGCCGTGCTGGGGCTGGGTGCGGGTCTGTGCCTGCCCCGCCAGCCTCTGTCACCCAGGGCACTGGCAGGGTGATGAATATTAGGTTAGATTGAATATTAGGAAAAATTTCTTCACGGAAAGGGGTTGTCAAGCATTGGAAGAGGCTGCCCGAGGCAGTGGTGGAGTCGCCATCCCTGGAGGGATTTAAAAGCTGGGCAGACGTGGTGCTGAGGGCTATGGGTTAGCTTGGGTTTCTGAGTGTTGGGTTGATGGTTGGACTCGATGATCTGACAGGTCCCTTCCACCCTCGATGATTCTGTGATTCTATGGCAGCGAGCGTGCCTGTGGCAGGGGTGGGATGTTGCTCCTTCCCCGTGGCCGCTCCAGCAGCGGTGGCGGCTTTCTGTGCTGTGCGCCTTTAACGAGCGCGGCCTCGGCGCAGTGACGTGGGGTGGCCCAGGGCCAGGAAGGGGAACCGTCGCCTGCCAGCCCCGCCGAAGAGAAGCCCAACAACTTTTCTTTTGTGCGTGGCCACTGACCCCCCAGCGCTCCCCAGCTGCTGGTGCTCATGGCGGATTAAACCCCACACGCCCCCGGTAAGGCCCCAACAAAGACTTTANGGGGGAGGCGAAGCCCGCCGTCTCCCAGTCCTGGTGCCTCACTGTGGTGCGCGGCTCCCACCCCGGTGCCCTGCAAGCCCCCGAGGTGCGAATCCCCGACTGTTGTCGGGACACGGGCGGCCGTGTTGGCTTCGCCAACATCCGGGAGCTCAGGCCCCCCCGCTGCCTCTTCCCCACGCCAACCGTGGGCCCGTCCCCGAGGGGGAAGGTGCTGTGGGTCGCCCACCCTGCCTGGGTAAGCTGCTGGGTGCCTCCAGCAGTGGGACCCCCCTGCCCCGGGACAGCCGGCGGGGGCTGTGGGTGCATCCCTCCAGCAGGTCAGCACGTCGTCGGGAGCTCCGGAGGCGCGGGCTTGCGTAACGCCGTGTTTTGACCGGAGCGGGCGCTCAGGGAAAGCGGCAAAGGACAATGCTGCCGCCGCCGCTTGTCCCCCCTCTCCTGCCAGACCCTTCCCCACCGGGGACGTGGCTGGAAAGCGGTCGGTGCCATGCTTTGTGCCCACGCACTGAGCTCCCCAACCGCGTCCACTCTGCTCCCGCATGGATCCAGGCATAGTGCGAGCAGCATCTCCCCACGGAGGGTCATGTTGTTGTCTCCGGCACTTGGTGAGCACAGCTCGGGGAAGCCGACGTTGCCGGTGCCGAGCCAGGCTGTGACCGGGGCAGGAGCGCAGCCTTGCCCATCCTGGCCTCTTGTGGGGCACCGGCACTTCTGCAGCCCGGCTCTGGTAAACCCCAGCCCAGGCTGGGCGTGCATGGCGGAAGTCTGCGTTCGGGGCTGGCGCACGCATTTTGCCTAGAGGTTTCGGCTGGATTTATGGGGAGAGGTCCTGGTCTGGTCCTGTTGCACCCCTGGCCGTGGGGCTGGGGGCGCAGTGGGTGCTGAGAGGCTGTGTGCAGCAGCCGTGGGGCAGAGGAACTGGGTTTTAGCCAAATGGGAGGGAGGACCCATCCCGCCAAAGATCCTGTGCTTCCCAGCTGAGCTCATGGAGGCGGTGGGTGCTCTGTGTACCCCAAAACCCAGGTGGCCGTGGTGTGCCGGGCACTCCCGAGAACGGCTGCAGATCCCGGCCCATCGCAGTGCGGGGGTCAGGGTGCAATATGGGGCGAGGAGCTGAGGAGCACCATCCCCACCTGGGTGATTTTTGGCAGGGGGGCTCGGGTTGGCCCCCACCTCTGCTCAGGTCTGCTCCCAGCAGCTCCCTCGCCAGGAGGATTACCGGGATGGCACGGAGACAGCTGGTGCAGAGGCAAAGTTCGCCGCAGAGGGGACCTGGCAGCGATCCCGCATCCCGGGGGCAGTGGGTTGGCTCGTCCCTGCTCCCACCCTGCATGGCGATGCCTGGGGGGCTCCCCCCGCCCTGGGAGGTGGTTCTCCTCAGCACCAGCAGGAAGGGGAGCTGGCAGGACTCCAATGACTTGGCCACCGCCTCGCTGGGCTCGTTTGGGGCCAGGTGACCTTTGCAGGCTCCTTCCAGCCCCCGCGACAGTGTCCTGGCCAGGGGCAGTGTGGGCAGCCTGCCTGTCCCTCGAGGGTGGTGGCAGCCGGGGCTTTCGGGGATGAGGGAGCCCCGACTCCTGCTCCACCAGCGTTTTGATGGCCACACAGCTGTGAGGAAGCCAGAGCTGCTGCGGGCAGTACCACGGTGGGACCTCAGCCCTTCCCAGGCAGGGCCGGCTCTGCACCCCCAGCAGCCTGGGTTCCCTCCTTCTTCTTTCTCTCTTTAAATTTCCTTCCACTATGCAGAGATCCCTCCCCCTGCCGAGGCCTGTCAGCTCGCGCTCTCCACAGCTTCCACCACGCTCCTGGCTGCAGCCGGTTGTCCTGCCCAGTTTGGGTGCCTGTTTGCCACTGGTCCCCAGTGCCCCTCTGCTCCTCAGGGGCCAGGCCACCATCTGTGGCTGCTTCGTCCCGCTGGGGCCAGCTGCCCCTTGGCACAGTGCTGGGGGATTTCTTCCTGCTCTCGCTCATCCCGCAGGACCACCGCAGCTCTTGGCATGGCATCTTTATACATGCCAATTTTTTTGCTATTTGAACCACACTGTCCCTCTCTAAAGTTGCTGCTCGTGTTTTCTAGAGGGAGGCGAATTTTCCTGGGATGCTGGCAGTCCTGGCAGCAATACCAGTGCTCAACTGTGACCGGTGGCAGGGGTGAGCTGCCGGCCCCTGTGCCAGGAGCCTGCTGGGTGCCCAGGTCGGGCTCCTTGCCTCCAGCCTGCCGCGGGCAGCGGAGCCCCGTGGTTTGGCGCAGCCATGGGGAAGCCCTTGGGCACCCCCGGTGCCCCACAGTAAGGCAGGCGGGCAGGATCCCTCAGGGTGATGGCAGGTGCCGGTGCCAGCTGGCCAGGGCCATGACCGGTTGTTTTGTGCCACCACAGTGTGACCTGAAAGACAGGTCCAACGGGACACTGCCCGTCTCCCTGGGGCTGAAACCGGTGGTGAGGGGGACCTGCCTGGGCACGGGGTCTGAGTGAGCTCCCAGAGTGCCAGGCCTTTAAATTCCTCTTAAAAGAAATTTAAGAGAAGTTTGGAGGTGACGGGGAGGGAAGGAGGCATGGCAGGAGGTGCTGGGGATGAGGAGCCCGAGCAACAGTTTTCCCTTGAGCCTGGCCCATGGGGATCCCGATCTCTGGGGGTAAATCCCACGGAGGGCTGCGGGAGAGGAGCTGGCTGCTTACCTTCGTACAACCCACAGCCGGCGAGGCACGGAGGGTAGATCCTCCCTGGACGGACACAAATGCCTGGCGCAGCGTGCAAGCTGTATGTTAATGTAATTACTATGTTTGGCCTTAATTGCTTTTGGTTTTTTTTTCCCCTTTGTTGGTGTTCCTAGGTCCGGGCGGTGACCTGGCAGCCTCGCCAAGATGCCTCTTCACGGCGCGAGAGCCGCGGCTCTCCTCGCTTGGGTAAAGCCTCCCTCTTTTCTGCCATCTCTTGCTCTCCCACGTAGGTGGGACGTGCTGCCCGGCTGGGTCCCAGCTGGCACCGGTGCTGGCACCGGTGACTCCTTGGGGGCACGATGCTGGGGCCGGTCAAGGGGGAAATTGTGGCTGGGGCAGGTCCCGGGGCAGCTGAGTCCCTGCTGTTCCCGGGCAGGTGGGTGTTTGCAGGAGAGGCTTTGCTCCTGCTGAATAACCAGAAATGCCGGAACGGCTTGGTCCGGTCACGGAAATTGCCTGGGAGCCGGAGCCGAGCCCGGAGCAGGCGGCAGGCTTGGGAAGTGAGCAGCAGCTGGACCACGAAGGGGCTGTTGGATCTGCCTCGCAAAGCGGTGCTGTGTCTGAGCAAAGTGTTGCAGTGTGTTAAAGGAGACCAGTGCCGGCCTGTCTGGCTGTGGAGCCGTGGGGATTGTGTTCAGCCTTTGCCAGGGCAGGGGTGGTCAGAAGGGCTGGCTTTGCTTTCACACCCGGCTGGGTCTGGCTGTCCCCTGCAAGGGCTGGGAGGTGGCGGGTGACGCGGCGTGACTTTGGCTTCTGCCTTCTGACCATCTCCCCCTCATTTCTAGGTGAACAGCACGAAAGTTTCTACTGATCCTCTCAATGATCTGTCACAGCTCCAGGACTGTAACATCTTCATCAGGATCATCAACAAAATGTGAGTACGGGGAGCCAGGGGCCCCTGGGGAATTCCTCCTCCGGCAGCCCTGCTGCTGGATCTCGGGCTCCTCCGTGCGAGGCTCCGGTGGAGCACAGCACCTGCGTAAGCAGCACTTGCTGCTGGGCGTGCTCTGAAGCCTGCAGCAACGCAACAGGAGGCTCCTGCCCTCGTGCCGTGGCTCCTCCGCACGTAAACCCACCGTGCGTGGGACGGTGAGGCTTTTGGGACGCCCTGCTTGGAAGCCTCCGTACGTAGATGATGTACCAGGGCTCTGCCGGCAGCTCAGCCTCCAGACAAACCTGCTTTTGAGGTAGCTGGGAGAAGGTCTGTTCCCCTGCCTGCCCCACAGCCTTGCGTGGCCGGGGTCTGCCTGCGGAACCCCAGGCAGAGCTGTCCAGGCTGGGTGGAGCCACCCGGGTGGGATTTTGGCCAGAGTTTCTGTCGTTGGAGGCTCAATATTGCATCTGGCACTGATGTCTGGGCTCGGTCCTGGTGTTGAAGCAAAGAACTGAGCACTGATGCCAGCGGCGTGGGGGCTCCTGGAGCTGCACGGGAGAAGCTTCATTTCCATAAACGCTGCTCGGGTGAGAAAACAGCAAGTTTTCCTGAGCCTTGGGATCCTGAGGAAGCCTTGGGTCTGTAAAGCAGCTTAAAGAATGACAGCTCCCGCCCCACAAAGCGCTCCTGTTCTCTGGGGACGTCAGAGATACGGCTTCCGAGTATGATACGGGCAGGACAGAGCCTGTTTGCTCCATCCGGAACCCGAGGCGGCTGGACAGAGCTAGAAGGAATGCCTCTGTCAGGAGCTGCGTTCCTTGCCTGTGAGCCAGAGCGATTAAAACCTGCAAGCTGTAATGGGCACTGGAGCTAGGACTGAGCACACTCCGCTCCGGCTGCACGTCTTTAATGAGCTGGCGAGGCAAACTGGGAGGCTTCAAGGCTGCTGCTCAGCTCCGAGCGCGGCATTGCTTTCAAACCCTTCCGGCGAGAGGCTCTGTGGGAGCCTGTCTGCTATAATTACCTCCCGCGCGCTGTAACGAGAGCCTGCTCGGAGCAGGGATCTGCCTGCGGTGGGTGGGGAGGAAGGAGCCGCCTGCTGAGGGGATATATTTAGTCAGACCTGGTTAATCTCGTGGGTCTGTGCTCCAGCTCGGATCAGCTGGGATCTCCGGCGGCGTGTGCTCACTAAACAGGCCTGACCGTAGCTTGATAAGCGGGGCGGACACCGCGGCAGCCGGCTGAGCTGGGGAGCTCCCCGTAGCATGGGGGGGCGGGCTGGGAAACCCATGAGGATGAGAAAATCCTCGTTCCGGCCCCTTCCCTGGGCAAAGTCCCTGCTTTCACTGCCTTGGGAGTAACCAAAGGAACCACAGCAGCGCTTGTCAAGCATGGCTGGCACGGGTTTTAGACCCACGGTCTCAGTTTGAGCTGGCGAGGAAGAGCGTGGTCCCAAACAAGAGCGGCAAAAGGCAGCTTCAGCCTCACCCCATAAATCCAGCATGGGTTTTAGAGCAGCGCCCCGGAGGGGAGCAGGGTCTGCATGTCTCCCAAACGCCATTTCCCACGAATGGTGACACTTTGCAATAGCAAGAAAACCCTCGGCTCCCTCTGCCGCGACGGATGCCGGGGCTGGCAAGCGGAGGAGGAAGCGGCAGAGGCCNGGAGGGGCGGGCCGCGCCGCGCGCCGCGGCGGGGGGCGGGGGGGGACCCGTCTGCCTGGCTCTGGCTGCTCACCAAACACAGCCATGTTTGTCGGGGCTGCGGGGAGCGTCTGCGCCTGCTCCTGGGTACCATGGCGGGCTTGGCTTTTGCTTCGCCACCCAACCTGGCACGGGGCCATATGGCAGACGGGCGCTGCGTTGCTCAAGAGCCAGCCCCTCTCACAGCAAGCTCTGTTGCAAAAAAAAAAAACAAAAAACAAAAAAAACAAAAACCCACAAAAAACAAACAAACAACAAAAAAAACCCACCACCACCCAACAAACCACCGTTCGTTTAATCCCTAGGCAAAGCATTAACGCAACCCGTGTCCTCTTTTAGCCACAGGAGCGAGGAGGAGGGGGAGTCTGTGCTGGAGCAGCCGCTGCCAGAGAGGATCTCCTTCATCCGTGGCTTCCTGCAGAGTAAGAGCCAGCACTGGGGGAAGCGGCCGCTCAGTGCCTGCCACCCCTGCAGGGGTCTGGTTTTGTGTCTTTATTCCCCCCTCCCCAAAGTGCCCCCCCCCCCCCTTCCCCCGCTGCATCAGCAGCTTCAGGAGGTGCAGGCGGGGCTGCCCTGACCTGGGAAGGAAAGATTCCTGATGGAAATCCGTGCTGGAGCCTGGGCTTGGTGCAAAGGAGGTCCAGGGGGTGAAGGGCAGGGTGCCGGTGGCTGCTCCAGTGATGCTGCTTTGGGGCGGCATTCCTCACCCAGGACCTGGCCTCAAGCTGTTCAAATCCCACTGGAAAACCTTTACCTGAGCAGGAATCCTGGAAGGGGAAATGGGAAATCACTTTTGCTCGGCCTCTCCTGGAAGGGGAGACGCTGTATCCCACCTTGTATCCCACCCTCCATAGATGGGGCTCGGTTTGTGCTGGGGGTGGAGGAGCAGAAGGTGCAGAGAGATGCCAAGGGGGAGGTGGGGAGGCTGGGACCAAGGGGGAACTTGCCAGGGAGGAAAAATATCCCATCAACGTTAATGGAGCATGAAGGGTTCAGCTCCAGAGCCCAGCCTGCCCCGTGTCTTCCTTCTCCTCGGGGATCCATCGCGGTGGCCCCCAGCCTGTCACCCCGGGGGATGGATGCGTGCCAGGGCTGGCAGGCAGAGTGCCCGGCGGCGGGGGCTGCTGCGTGACTGGGAATCCTGCTTCCCGTTGCAGAGCACTGCAAGCACAAATCGGCCGCGGAGAACCTGGTGTCAGCACAGGAACTCCTGGGGGGAGAGGAGCTGGCGTTGGCCAAGGTAACCGCCAGGCACGCTTTATTCCTAGCTGGCACCGATGGCCAACCTGGGGTCGGTGACACTTACCTGCCTCGTTTCAGGTGGCCGTGCTGCTCCTGTATCACACCTCCATGAGCTGCAAGAGCCCCGGGGACTGGAATGAGTTTGACTACAAGACCCAGGTAATCCCTTCTGGGTTCCCCCTCCAGCCCAGGGGTGCGGGGGGAAGCGGAGGTGCCTTTCGGGGTGTGCTCTGAGACCTGCCCTCATGTTCGGGTCCCCTTGAAGGATGGTGCTGGGTGGGTGCTGTGGTTCTTGCCGGTGCATCTGGGCAATCAAAGGCTCGTGACTGCGAGTGTGGGCACCTGCAGGTGCAGGCACGGGCAGGCAGGGAGCTGCCCGCTGTGGTTGCTGCCTGGCCGGCACTGCTCTGCCTGTGAACCGCAGCAGAGCCGCTGACCCCGCGGGTCCTCCGCCACAGGTTGAGCTGGCGTCGATCCTCAAATTTGTGCTGGACAACGAGGAGAGCCTGAACGAGAATCTGGAGATGTTTCTGCAGAGGAAAGGTGAGCGCCGGCCCCTGCCTGCTTGTGCTGTGGCACCAGCCTGGAGTAATGGGCCAAGCCTTGTGCAGGCAGAGCAGGCACTGGGCATGGTTTTTCTCCTAGTTGGCACCAAAGCAGCACCCAGAGTAACATGTTTGCTGGAGTGGTGTCCGAGCGCCAGCTGGGAGTGGGACAGAAACAGACCATCACCTTGCGGAGAGCAGCAGGGTGGGATGCGGGCAGCACACAACTGGCATGGATGACCCTTTTCTGGAGCATAAATACATTGGGGCTTTTCCCGTTTGTGCTGCTATAGCTGCCGAGCAAAAAAAGCAGCACCACCATCCAGATCCCCTCACCCCATGACTGAGCACTACGAAATTGTCCCCTGTAAGCTCTTCTTTGAGAGTCGGGCCGCCTTATACCTGCTGCTATAAGGTGTATATGTATATATATACACTGGCAGCATGCCAAGCTGAAATGTGCTTTCCCCGGAGGAGCGAGGCGGGTGGGATGCCCACAGCTCCGTGGTGGGAGCGGAGTGCTGGGGCAGGTCCGTGGAGCTGGCAGGACAGGGATGTAAAGTGGGTTTATGGCTTTCTCGGCTAGGCTGATCTGTCCCCGCTGGAATTTGCAGTCCCTGTGCATCAGGGATTTCAGCTGCTAAATCCTCCCTTCTGGCAGGAAGGTGAAGATCACAGCCTGCTTCTTGCTTTTTTTGATTTTCAGTGCCGCTGCCCTCGTCCAGCACGTCCAGCAGCAGCTCCGAGGAGCACTCCCCGCTGCTCTCCCTCCCACACAAGCGAGAGGTGCGTTTCCTGGAGCTGAAGAAGATTGCCTCCTCCTCCGGTGCCAACAAGTACGTCCCCAGCCTCTGGGCTGCCGGGGTGGAGGGGGCACTGAGGGGAGGAAGGGGACAGACAGGGTGGCTTCTGGGACCCGGAGATGTCACTAGGGTGCATGCTGACTTGACAGAGACCCCCTTTCTGCCATGGTGCTGGCCTGTTGCAAACTCCTCAGGCTTGGCACAGGGATGTGTCGTGATGGGCTGAGGTCAGACTGTAATTAGCTCCTTTTAGCCCAGCTCATTTCAGCCTAACGAGCACAGAAACCTCCCAGAGCAGCTTGTGGCTCGTCTCCTGCCCTGGGTGGGTTTGGGAGGACCAGGCTTGTGTTGCTGCTGGATGTGCTGAAGGAGTTTCTCTCTCGCAAGCTGAGTGCTCTGTGGTGGAGCTCTGGCTGTGGTGGGAAGGGAGATGGAGGCTTTGCCCTGGAACTGGTTTTGAAGGTTCATGCCGGACACTTAGAGGCTCCTCAAGATGAGGAGAGCGGCCCTTCTGCTGGGGTGATGAGGCATCAAAGGGATTGCTCGGAACCTGCCCCTGGGATGGGGGGGACCAGAGAGGGTCTGGCTGCGCGGGGAGGGACGGTGCCCTCCCGTTGGCTCCAGCTAACTGAGTTACGCGGCGTGCCTCTCCGCAGCATGCTGCCTGGCCCTCCGTCCTCGCCCATGGGGGACGTCATGCAGACCCCCCAGTTTCAGCTGCGACGGCTGAAGAAGCAGCTGGCTGTTGAGAGAGAGAACCGGGATGAGCTGGAGGTGGAGCTGGCAGAGAATCGCAAGCTCATCACGGAGAAGGGTCAGTGGGTAGCGGGATGTCCTGGGGCGTGGGGAGGGCTCTGTGGGGCTGAGACCTCATCTGGTTCCTGTGACTTCATTATGGTTTTGACCCCACCGTGGCTGTGCTCGTGATGGACCCCACGTGAGCACAGCTCATGGCTTTGGAGCTCTTTGGCTTTCCAGAGCAGACGGGGCAGCTTGGGGTTTGCTGTGCCTCACTCCGTGGTGGGCCAAGGGGACTCTTGCCCGTTAATCTGGACCAAAGCGTGGAGCAGAAAGCCTTCCTGATGGGAGCCAAGCCAGCTCCGACGCTGTTGTAACAGCTCTGAGCATCTCTTGGAGATGGCTGTTGGTCCCTCTGCCAAAAGATTTGGAGCAGGCTGGCAGGCATAGGAGTCTTGCCATCCACATCTAAAACTCTCTCCGCACTGGGGATTTCCCCAGGCGTGTGCGGAGGCTGCAGGTTCCTTCTTCCCTCTCATATTCCCCTGTATATCCTGGGCAACAAAAGCCATGATTGAAGCAACACTCGTGCAGAGCAGCAGTGCCTGGCTCTTCCGTGTCCTGCTTCAGGTGGTGTCTGTGCAGCGGCTGCTCACCCACCTGGGAGAAGCACAGACATCCTCCACCGTACTGTGTTTGGGGGGATTCAGGTGATATAAAAAGATGGTAATGGGCCCTTTCTCGCTGTCTCTTCCCCCCAACAGAGGCTCAGATCACCATGATGCAGCAGCGGATTGACCGCTTGGCCCTGCTCAATGAGAAGCACGCTGCAGACCAGCAGGAGCCCAAGGAAATGGAGGAGCTGAGGGAGAAGAACGAGAGGTAATCCTCCAGGGACATGCACACCCTCCTGCTAGGCTGCTCCTTGTCCCTCCCACGTCCCCGGGCTCTGTGTTCTCTGTCTCTTCCCCAGCAATGCAAAAAACAGGGGTGAGGGAAAACCTTCCTGTTGTTCTTTACCACCTCCTCTGCAGCTGCACCCCAGGGAGGAGATGGCTTCGGCAGTCATAGGAGCAGGGAATGGTTTGGGAGGGAAGGGACCTTAAAGGCCACCCAGTGCCACCCCCTGCCCTGGGCAGGGACACCTCCCACCAGCCCAGCTTGCTCCAAGCCCCGTCCAACCTGGCCTTGAACCCCTCCAGGCATGGGGCAGCCACAGCTTCTCTGGGCAACCTGCGCCAGGGGCTCACCACCCTCACAGCCAAGAAGTTCTGCCTCAGATCTCAGCTCAATCTTCCCTCTTGCAGTGGAAAACCCTTCCCCCTCCTCCCATGGCTCCCCTCCCTCATCCAGAGTCCCTCCCCAGCTTTCCTGGAGCCCCTTGAGGGCCTGGAAGGGGCTCCAAGGTCTCCGCGGAGCCTTCTCTTCTCCAGGCTGAACCCCCCCAACTCTCTCAGCCTGTCCTCCCAGCAGAGGGGCTCCAGCCCTCTCAGCATCTCCGGGGCCTCCTCTGGCCCCGCTCCAACAGCTCCGTGTCTCTCCTGTGCTGAGGCCCCAGAGCTGGAGGCAGCACTGCAGGGGGGTCTCCCCCGAGCGGAGCAGAGGGGCAGAATCCCCCCCCTCGCCCTGCTGCCCACGCTGCTGGGGATGCAGCCCAGGCTGTGGTTGTGCCAGCCGTCACGCTGCTCCTCGTGGCTGGGGCAATTACAGCCCGTAGCCCTTTTTTATCGCAGCGGGCAGGGAGCCAGTCCCAAACCACACAGTGTGTTGTCAGTGCCCGCTCCTTACCCTAAACCTGTCACGGGAAGAGCCATCCCTGTTGCAGGAGAAGGCCTGCGTGGGTCTCGCCTGCCTCCAGAAGAGTCTGCTTGGCCTTCCCAGCTCTGGGATAGGCTCTGCGTCGCTGAAAGCTTTCGGGTGATATTGGAGCTCCCGACCCCAGCCCCTTGCCCAGCTGTTAGCCCTCCAGTTTGATCCAATTTGATGGGATCTGAACTGGGCTGTGTGGCGCACTGGAACTCTGTCGCCTGCTGCATTGCGTCCTGGTCTTTGCCCTGTCCCTGTGCAGTGACATGTTTACTTAGGAAGGATGCCCAGCCTCCGCTGGCAGGTGCCGTGATGCCTTTTTTTGTCCTTTCCTCACTCATTTCACTTTGCAGAGGGGTGGCTGGCATCCTGCAGCTGCCTCTGCCCTCAGTTCGGAGCGGTCGGGCTCCTGCAAAGCACAAACATGGCTTATCTCTGTTCCGCTTTGCGACGTATCAGTTTAGAGCTGAATTTATGGTAGTTTCTCACCACGGCACAGAGATATCTCAGTACCTTAGTTTCCTCAGCAGCATTGGTCCCCAGCGATGTCCTCACCTGCTTTGGGTTTGCACCCCCTGCTTTAACGACCTCCTCTCCCGCAGCCTGATGGTGCGCTTGCACGAGGCCCTCAAGCAGTGCCAGGACCTGAAGACTGAAAAAGGCCAGATGGACCGAAAAATCAACCAGCTCTCTGAGGAGAATGGGGATCTTTCCTTCAAGGTACGGGGCACTGTGTCCCCTCTGCGTCCCCACAGCCCAGGCGTTTGTGGTGGGAGCCAGGGGGGAGGGTTTGATGGCAGTGCCGGGCGCTGGGCTGCTTTTGGCTCTGCCGCTGGCCTCCTGTGGCGTTGTCCCAGTGACCGAGCCTGCTTTGGGCTCCAGATCCTGATCCAAAGGGGAACCGTGGAGGGGGAAATAGGGGCTGGGTGGAGTTGCAGTGCTCAGCGCTTGGGAGAGGGAAGCTGAGCAGAGCCCTGGGCAGTGTGGGTGCTCTCTGATGGGGGATTTGCCCCTTCGCAGCTGCGGGAGATTGCCAGCCACTTGGTCCAGCTGCAGGAAGCCCTGAACGAGCTTTCGGAGGAGCACAACGCGGCCCTGGCACAGTCGCAGGAAAAGCAGGGGCAGCTGGAGAGCGAGCTGCGTGCTGCCCTGCAGGAGAAGGTGAGGGGACCCCAGGGTGCTGCCGGGGTGGTGGGTGCCGGTGTGGAATAAAGCTGGGTGACTCCACCTCCCCTTGCTTCGTTCCCTCGCCTCGTGCAGCGCTCAGTCCCACGTCTCTGTCCCCAGAAATGCTCGGAAGAGAAGATTGAGATTCTGCAGGGGAAGATTTCCCTGCTGGAGGACCAGCTGGCCAAGCTGGGGGACTGCGGCGCCCAGCAGAAGGGAGAGGTCCTGGGGGATGTCCTGAAGGTACGGCTGGGTCTCCAGAGAGCTCCTGCACTGAGGCCAGGCAGCGCTTGGGTGGGAAACCCCTCTAGCTGGGGAGAGCGGTGGGTGCTGAAGGGTGTACCACCAATCCGTGTGGGGCAGAGCCAGCTGCTCTCTGCTCCTAGATGGGAGTTATGGGGCTGAGCACTCTGTGCTGGATTTGGGAATGCTGCTCCCAGGTAGCTGCTGGCTCCCACAGCCTCCTGTAGCATGGGCCGGTTGTGGAGGGAGCAGCTCCTGCAGCACCCTCCTGTAGAGGGTGAGAAAAGGCGTTTGGTCCAAGAGAGCAGAGCGGCACAAGGCTAAGGGGAAAGCGGGGTGCGCTGGGGGCGTGCCGGGAGGGAAGGCGGGCGCTGGGACGCAGCACGTGGGTCTCCAGTGAGAGTGGTGGATGCAGCTCGAGTAATGCCTGGGGGTGTGTGTGTTGTTTCCCCTCCCCTCCTCTTCTCTCTGCCAGCTGGAAGAGCTGAAGCAGGAGGTGTCCAGCCTCGCCGCTAAAGGGGCTGAGCTCCAGGCCACCGTCCTGCGGCTGGAGGAGGAGAAGCAGCAGCGGGAGGCAGCCCTGCAGTCCGAACGCGGCCGCTTCGAGGAGGAGAAGCAGCAGCTGGGCGGCCTCGTCGCCAGCCTCCAGAGCTCCCTCTCCGAGAGCCACCGGGCCAGGGAGATGCTGGAGCAGGACCTGCAAGGCCGGGAGGCCGAGGCTGGGCAGCTGGCTGCCCTTGATGCCCAGCATGAGAAGACCCTGCGGGAGAGAGACTCTGCCCTGCAGCAGCTCCAGCACCTGCAGGAGGCCAACGCGTCCCTCAGCAGCCAGCTGCAGGCCATGGTGCAGGCCCAGGATGCCAGCCAGGCTGCCTCGTCAGCGGAGAAGGCTGAGCTGAGCCGCAAGGTTGGTGAATTGGAAGCCAGGATCGTGGAGCTCGGTGCCCAGCGGCAGCAGGGAGCGGCGGAGGGGCTGAAAGCCCAGCTGCGGGAGCTGGAGGGCAGGCTGAAGGAGAGCCAGCAGCGGCTGGCCGAGAGGGAGAGGCTGGCCCGGGAGAACACCCGCCTGCAGGAGCGGCTGCTCTTCCTGGAGGAATCCCTGCGGAACACTGAGGGCATCCTGGAGGACGAGAAGAGGCGGGCGGCCGAGAGCCTGGAGGGCAGCCTGGCCAGGATCGCCGAGCTGGAGGCGGAGAGGCAGCAGCTGGTGCAGGGCCGGGAGCCGGCTCCGCAGGATGGAGAGCGCGGGCGGCTGGAGGAGGAGATGCAGGCACTGAGCCGGGAGCACGGCCGGGTCTGCCAGCAGCTGCAGGCCGAGCAGGAGAGGGCAGCCACGTTGGAGGCCCGGGCAGAGCGCCTGGCTACCGAGCACCAGGAGAGGCTGGCTGCCCTCCAGGCCGACCTGTCCAGTGCCGAGGCACGGGTGAAGGAGAAAGAGGGCGAGGAGCAGAAGCTGAGGGCTGAGGTTTCCTCCCTGCAGGAGAAGATGGCCATCACAGAGCAAACCGCAGCCCAGCGCACGGCTGGGCTTGAGGCAGATGCCTGCAGAGCCACCGAGGCGCTGGAGGGGGTCTCCCAGCAGCTTTCCCAGGAAAAGGCCAAATCCAAGGAGCTGGAAGCCACCGTGGAGCGGCTGCGGAGTGTGGAGGCTGAGCTGGCCCAGGCAGCTGCCGCCAGCAGGCAGCGGGAGCTGGAGCTGGATGGGGAGGTGAAGAAGCTGTCCGGGGAGGTGACCCTGCTGGGCAGCAGGCTGGAGGAGACGCTGCGGGACCACCGGCAGGACCTGGCGTGCCGGGAGGAGGAAGCCGAACGCTTGCGACAGGAGGTGGAACGGGGCAAAGCGGATTGTGCCGCTGAGCGAGCCCACAAGGCAGAGCTGGAGGCCCAGCTGCAAAACTCCCTCAACGAGCAGAGGGTGGAGAGGTCGGTGCACCGGGAGGAGCTGGCCCGGGCCCGGGAGCTGATGGAGGAGAGGGAAGGGCAGCTGGAGGAGCTCCGCCAGAAAAACCTCTCGCAGGGCGAGGAGCTGAGGGATCTGCAGAAGACGGTCAGCAAGCTGAAAGGAGAGCTCGCCGCGGCAGAGGCGGCCAAGGAGCGGCTGCCCAAGGTGGACAACGAGCTGCAGGGCTTCTCGGAGGCCACCCGGAGCAGGGACGTGGAGGGGCACAGTGTCAAGGCCACCTGCTCAAAGGAGATGTCCCTCAAAAGCTCAGAGGAGAAGACCCGTCACAGGGAGCAGGAAGCCGGCTCGAGCCAAGACCTTTACCAGGAGAAGCTGAAGGAGACCCAGGCGCTTCGTTTGCAAGTGGAGGAGCTGGAGCAGAAGTGCAGGGAGCAGCAGGAGGCTATGGCCGCCCTGGAGCGAGCGGCAGCCGAGGCGGCCACAGCGGAGCAAGCGGAGCTGGAGGCCTCAAGGAGGGAAGCAGCCCAGCAGAAAGAGAAGGCGTTGGAGCTGCAGAAGATGCTGGAGGCCTCGAGGTCGGTGCAGGCTCTGCACGATGGCACCGTGGAGGCCCTGCGGAAGGAGCTGCAGGAGAAGGGCAGGGAGCTGACGCAGAGCAAAACCGCCATCACCGCCGCTGAGAAGGAGCTGGCGTCCCTCCGCTCCGTCGTGCAGGAGAAGGGGCGGTCGGAGGAGGGCTGGAAGGACCAAGTGTCCCAGTGCGTCCAGGAAATGGAGAGGAAGAACAGCCTGATTGACAGCCTGGAGCACGAGGTCTCCATCCTCCATCGGCAAGTGACGGAGAAGGAGGGGGAGAGCAAGGAGCTGAAGCGCCTGATCGTCGCCGAGTCGGAGAAGAGCAAGAAGCTGGAGGAGAGGCTGCGGGTGCTGCAGACGGAGATGGCCACCGCCGCCTCCCGGGCGGCCGAGAGGTGCTCGCTCATGAAGGTGGAGGTGCAGCGGTGCCAGGAGGAGATGGAGAAGCAGCGCTTGGCCATCGAGGCCCTGAAGAGGGACCGCCACTGCCAGAGCGAGCGGGAGGATGAGCTGCGCCAGGAGGTGAAGGTCTGCCAGGACAAATGCCTCCAGAAGGAGCAGCTCCTCGCCGCCCTGCAGCAGGAGCTCGGCAGCGCCCAGGCGGTCGCCGGGGAGCTGCCAGCACTGAAGCACCTTTGCCAGCAGCTGCAGGCTGAGCGCTCCTCCCTGGAGAGCCAGCACCGCCAGGACATGGAGCAGAGGGCGAAAGCTTTGGCCGCTCTGCAAGCGGAGCTGGCACGGGCCAAGCTGGAGGCATCCGAGGTGTCATCCCTGCGGGAGCAGTCGGCGGAGCAGGACCGGGCCGTCCAGCGGCTGCAGGCGGAGGCGGCGGAGGCGGCGGCACGGCTGGCGGGGCTGCAGCAGGCCAATGCTCGGCTGGTCGAGGAGAACCGGGGGCTCGGCGAGAGCCGGAGCCGCGGGCAGCAGCGGCTGGAGGCAGAGCTGGGGCAGGCCAGGGAGCGGCACGCGCGGGAGCTGGAGCGGCTGCGGTCGGCGTCGGAGGAGCTGGTGGCCAGCAGCCGGCAGGAGGCCGAGGAGGCGGCACGGAAGCTGGAGGCAGTGAGCAAGGAGTACGAGAGCAGCAAGGCGGCAGCGCGGGAGGAGAAGAGGAAGCTGCTGGAGGAGAGGCAGAGGCTGACGGCTCAGGTAGGGGCTCCTGCCACCTCCCTGCTGGGTGGGGGGACGCCCCTGGGAAAAGGGGTGCATTTGGTCTCCTGCACACCCCTGAATTGTAGAATGGTTTGGGAGGGAAGGGACCTTAAAGGCCACCCAGTGCCACCCCCTGCCCTGGGCAGGGACACCTCCCACCAGCCCAGCTTGCTCCAAGCCCCGTCCAACCTGGCCTTGAACCCCTCCAGGCATGGGGCAGCCACAGCTTCTCTGGGCAACCTGCGCCAGGGGCTCACCACCCTCACAGCCAAGAAGTTCTGCCTGACACCTCAGCTCAATCTCCCCTCTTGCAGTGGAAAACCCTTCCCCCTCGTCCCATGGCTCCCCTCCCTCATCCAGAGTCCCTCCCCAGCTTTCCTGGAGCCCCTTGAGGGCCTGGAAGGGGCTCCAAGGTCTCCGCGGAGCCTTCTCTTCTCCAGGCTGAACTGCCCCAGTCCTCCCAGAATCCTTGTCCTCCTGCTCAGCCCGGGAGCTGGGGATCTGGGACACACTCCCTGAGCAACGCTTGGGTGTGAAGGGGACGGGTGCTCCTGAGGAGGGCAGCCCATTCCACGCTGGCTGCATAGTCACTTCCGCCTTTTGTGCTCGCAGGTGGAGCAGCTAGAGGTATTTCGGAAGGAACAAGCTAAGCAGGTAACGCATGCGAAGTGCCAGCTGCTTAAACGGTGACGGTGCACGGCCCTAGCTGCTGCCGCTTCCCACCGGAGCCGCCCTCTCCTCTCGGGAGCTGCTTGCAGTGGGGACCCAGCTGTGGAGCGCTTGGCTCCAGGTCTCTGGGCTCGTCCCTTCATCCCTGGGGAGTAGGAACTGGGGCCCACACCTGCTGCCTTCCCGCTCACGGTGGTGCCCGGGGCTCGGCACGGCTTCTTGCTTTGCCTTCCCAGCATGGCTGTGGGGCACACTGCAGGCAGCACGCCGGCAGTGACTGGCTGCTGAGAGCATCCGGGGCTTCTCGACACAGGACCGTTGCTCCTGTGATACCTTGGCCTCAGAGAGAGGGGATCTGGGGTGGGGCTGGGATCCCCCATTCCTGCTGTCCATCCCTTTTCCCACCCTCTTTCGCTCAGCCCCTCGCCCAGCTGGCAGGAACGGCGGGTGCTGGGAGGAGGGGGCTGCGCTCCCAGAAAGTGCAGTCCAGATGTGGCCAGGGGTGGGATGGTGTGGGCTAGCGCTTGGGAAATGAGGCTGGAAAAGCCCTGTTTCCCTGCCCAGCTTAGTTTGCCCCCACAGTCCCAGCCTGAGCTGCCCAGAGACCCCACAGAGGCCTCGTGGCTGTGACCGCGAGGGCTGGGGGCTCCCCGAGCATCCCCTGGAGCAGGGAGAGCCCAGCTGGGCCAGGCAGGAGCTCGCAGCAGCCAGGGTCTGGTGGTGTCTCCCCTTGCCATGAGTGATATACCATCCATGGGTTCCCAGCTCGTGGGCACCCGGGTGGTGAACGTGCTCGCTGCTGCGCTGCCGAAGGACTTACAGCGCGGCCGCGGGCCTTGGGGGATCCCTTGGCCCTTGTGTGGTGTCACTTCTCCACTCCTGAGACATGGGAGCACCCCTTTGGGGTGGGATGCCTCCCTCCCCGAGCTGGCACGGGCCCCCCTTGAGCTCCGTGGCTTGAGGTTTGGCATGGAGGACGCCCGGGGCGGGCTGGGCTCCTGCTCTTCCCCCGACAGCAAATGGTTGGCAGCAGAGATGCAGCTCTGGGTCTGGGGCACTGCGTAACCGCACCAGCTTCCCTCGCCCTCCTGCCTAAAGGGGTCTCGGCTTTGCTTCCAGCGTGCAGCTGCTCCTGACGCTGGGGTAGCACCAACCCCGTCCCTGCAAAGACTTAATGGGGGGTTGCTGTGGCTGCCTGAATCGAGTGGACTAACCAGAGTGCCGGCTGTGCCCGGAGCTTCCATGGCGGCGGGTGCTGCTGAGCAGCCCCCCGGGGCAGGAATCGTCCTCCTGGGCCTGGCTGGAGTGAAGGGATGCGCTCGGGAGTCTTGTGCCAGGAGCCGGTCTAACCAAGCCGTACTCTTCCAGGTGGAGGAGCTGAATAAAAAGCTGACCCAGCATGAGAAGGCCACTCGCTCCCAGCAGCAGAGGGTTAAGGTACACAGGGATCAAAAACCCAGGGACCGGAGCTGAGCCCAGCCCTGAGGCTGTTGGTGGCCACCCCCTGAGGGATGTGGGGGACTCGGTTGGGCAAGGAGGGGGTGCAGGGTGCCTCTGACCCCGTCTTTTCCCTGCCCACAGGTGCTGGAAGGGGAGCTGAAGGCAGAGGCCACCCGCCAGCAGGAGAAGGTGGCAGAGCTGCAGGCGCAGCTTGCCCAGAAGGAGCAGGCGGCCGAGCATTACAAAGGCCAGGTATCCCGGGGGCTGGCACTGCCCCACCGTCCCCGTCCCCCCGGGGCAGTGCCCTGCAGGGAAGCTTGATGGGTTTTCTCTCCTTCTCTCCTAGATGGAGAAGGCAAAAACTCATTACGATGCAAAGAAGCAGCAGAACCAGGACTTGGTGGAGAAGCTGAAGGCCATGGAGCAGCTGCAGAAGGAGAACGCGGAGCTCCGGACTGAGTCAGAGAGGTTGGCCAAGGAGCTGCAGCAGAGCGTCCTGCAGGCCAAGGAGTCAGAGCTGAGCTGCAGGAACCTCACCAGCCAGGTCCGCAGCCTGGAGGCTCAGGTGGGCACAGCATGGCAGGTCTTCACCCTCCTCCTCCTCCTCGCCTCCGTTGCTGGCTTGCTTGGAGGATCCATCCCTCCCTGCTTCCCGTCCAGGTGGAGATTGCCAATCAGCAGCTCCGGGAGCTCGACAAGTTCCAGGTGACCACGGACACACTGAAGGGCCGGGAGCCTTTCCGCCAGAACCCCGCCAATCTCAGCGCCGACAGCCTCGACCTCAGCCTTGATGAAGCGCAGCCGCTCAACTCCACCAGGTACCGGCACGGCATGGCTTGGCAGAGCCCGTCCTGCCGCCAGTGTCACCAAAACCTGGTCTCCCCTGTCCTTGCTGTTCCCTGATGTCCCGGTAAGGCCGTCAGCGCCGCTCTCGTGCCCCATCTCTGCAGGAAGGTTGGCCGCTCGCAGTCGGAGGCCTCGGCGTTGCCACCGGGCAGCGAAGAGTCGCTGGCGTCCCAGCGTCTGCCCCGCAAGGTGGAGTCCCTGGAGAGTCTCTACTTCACCCCCATCCCCAGCCGCACGAGATCGCGGCTGGAGACCAGCGCCGGATCCCTGGGCGACCTCTCACTCGACTCCGGCTGCAAGACCCGCTCGGCCCGGCGCCGCACCACCATCAACATCACCATGACAAAAGTGAGCAGCCCCCAGGTGCAGGGCAGGGAGGGATCCGTGGGGCAGGATCTCTGTCCGTGCTGAGGACGGGGACGCGTGGTTTGCTGTGCCCTGCAGCCCCGGGGCTTGCGGGGGACTGGTGGCAAAGCCAGGGATGGCTCGGGGAAGCTGGCTTCCCTTGCTCCCATGGGTGGCTGGGGCTGCTGCTGTCCCGAGAAGCCCAAGCTGCTGCGGGGCTCTTTGTGCTCCCAAACTCTGCACCCCTGCGATGCCTTGTCCCGAGGACCCTCTGTCCTTCAGAAGCCATGGTATGAAGGGGGAGTGGGCAGCGGGGGACGATGAGGGGCCTGGGAGGTGCAGCTTTTAATCTGCTTCCTCCCCTGCTCTTCGCCCCCTGGGACAGCAGCCACAGGGCACAGCACCCCAGAGGCTGCTCCAGCGCCTGCCGAGGGACCCTGGGATGGGCTGGGGCGTTTGATACCTGGGTGAGGGCAGCCCCCGGTGCCAGCCCAGGCTGGGGATGGAGGGATGGAGAGCAGCCCTGAGAGAAGGGCTTGGGGGTGCTGGGGAGGGGGGAAAGCTGGCCATGAGCCGGCACCGTGTGCTGGCAGCCCAGAAACCCCCCCGCAGCCTGGGCTGCATCCCCAGCAGCGTGGGGGATGGTGGTGGATTCTGCCCCTCTGCTCCGCTCGGGGGAGACCCCCCCTGCAGTGCTGCCTCCAGCTCTGGGGCCTCAGCACAGGAGAGACACGGAGCTGTTGGAGCGGGGCCAGAGGAGGCCCCGGAGATGCTGGGAGGGCTGGAGCCCCTCTGCTGGGAGGACAGGCTGAGAGAGTTGGGGGGGTTCAGCCTGGAGAAGAGAAGGCTCCGCGGAGACCTTCCAGCCCCTTCCAGTCCCTCAAGGGGCTCCAGGAAAGCTGGGGAGGGACTCTGGATGAGGGAGGGGAGCCATGGGAGGAGGGGGAAGGGTTTTCCACTGCAAGAGGGGAGATTGAGCTGAGATGTCAGGCAGAACTTCTTGGCTGTGAGGGTGGTGAGCCCTTGGTGCAGGTTGCCCAGAGAAGCTGTGGCTGCCCCATGCCTGGAGGGGTTCAAGGCCAGGTTGGACGGGGCTTGGAGCAAGCTGGGCTGGTGGGAGGTGTCCCTGCCCAGGGCAGGGGGTGGCACTGGGTGGCCTTTAAGGTCCCTTCCCACCCAAACCATTCCATGATTCTATGATCTCTGTATTTCCCCTCCCAGAAACAGGCCAAGACTGAGGAACCAGACAGTGCCGACGTCTCCTTCTGCAGCATCCCGGCAGCTCAGCCCCCCAGCGCCGCTCCTGGCAAGGCCCGGCTGCGCTCGGCCACCTCCACCCGCTCCCTCGCCAGCTTCTCCTCCCAGGAGTCCCTTGTCAAGCTGGAAACCTCCTCCCCGCAGGAGACCCCTGGCAATTCGGCGCTGCTGGGCCTCCCCGGCTACCGGCCAGTCACTCGCAGCTCCCTGCGGCGTGGGCAGGGCAGCAGCAGCTCCAGCCTTGGTGCGTGTGGGCAGGGAGGGGTGGGCTACTAGCCGGGAGGGCCCTGCCTTGGCTTGCTGGGGGGGGGCAGCTCCTCAGCTGGGACCGCCCCCCCCAGCCCTCTTTGCTTTGGGTTTAGGCCGGAGCAGCATCTACCTGGGTACGTGCCAGGATGAGCCGGATCAGTTGGATGACTGGAATCGCATTGCAGAGCTGCAGCAGCGGAACCGGGCCTGCCCGCCCCACCTGAAGACCTGCTACCCCCTGGAGAGCAGGGTAAGGGGGGGGGGGATGACAAAGGGCTTGCCCCTTCCCAGCACTGGGGAGGGGGCACGGAGACCGGGGAGCGGCTGGTGGGCAGCCTGGGGGCCACAGAGCTGGGAAGCCTTGCTGGCCACCCCTTGGCACTGTCCCTGCCTCCTCCCCAGCCCTCCAACTCCCTGGGGACCATCACGGACGAGGAGATGAAGACGGGTGACCCGAAGGAGACGCTGCGGCGTGCCAGCATGCAGCCCTCACAGATCGCCGCCGGCATGGCCACCCGGCGCAGCACCCTGGCCGGCACCATCGCCACCCGGCAGCTACGCAAACGCCGGTCGGACGAGTCCCACCAGGGCCCCGACACCCCCGAGGTGAGCTGAGCCTGCTGCAAGCCCCCCCGCCTGGTCCACAGCTTCCTCAGGAGCCCAGATAGGGGACAAGGGGACACGAGGGCTGGTGGGCAGCTGCAGATGTTCTCCAGATGTTGAGGTGCTGCTGGGAGCTCTGGGAGTGGCCCCTCCTGGGGCCAGGCAGCGAAGGGCTGAGCCTTCTGCCTTCCCCCCGTGGCTCCCCAGGCCCTGCTGCCCCGTCCCCCGTGCCCCTTCCTTTGCCACCAGCTCCCAAGGGAGGCTGGCTCCGGGGCTCTTGTTCCCCAGATGACAGTCCCGGCTTGTTCCTTTTCCAGTCCAAGAAGCCAACCAGCTGCTTCCCGCGCCCCCAGACCCCCCGGGACCGCAGCGAGCGGCGCAGCTCCCAGCTCAGCCGGAGGAGTGAGCAGCAGCCCCCCAGCAAGCAGGTGAGCAGCGAGCTCCGGAGAGAAAGAGAGGGGTCGGGACCCCCCCACCCCATTCTACCCTGAGGTCACGGTCCCACATCCCCTCCTCCGCAGGCTGAGAGGCGCCAGTCGATGGCCTTCAGCATCCTCAACACCCCTAAGAAGCTGGGGAACAGCCTGCTACGCCGGGCGGCCGGCCGCAAAACCACCCCCAAGACCCCCCCCCATGGCAGCCCCCGCCGCTCGCCCCGCATCGCCACTGCCAAGTCCCCCAAGGGCAAGGTAGGCACCACCAGCCCCCCATGGCACCTGACCCCCCCATGGCACCCACGGCAGGCTCCTGAGCCCCCCGCAGTGTGGGGAAGCACGTGCTCACCCCAGTGCCCCCAAACCCCTGCTCGGGGATCATGGGGACAGTGTGGGGACCAGTCCCTGCTGTCATGGGGTGGCATGTCCCTGTCCCTGCAGTGCCATGGAGGAAGGTGGGTCTGAGCATGGGCACAGCCCCCCCCAGGGCCGTGGTTTGCGCCCCCCCGTCACTGACGTCTCCTCTCTGCTCTGTCCCTTTCAGACTGGCCGCCGATCCCTCAAGGACACGAAATTCTGAGCGTCCCCCCTGCTGCCGGCTCTGCCCTGG
>VWZL01001199.1:40748-59262 GCA_013396915.1 Stercorarius parasiticus
AAACGACAGTTTGGGATGTGGCGGGTGATGGCACACTGCGGTGCTCGGGGACAAACCCCCCTGAGGGACTTCGTGTCCCTGGAGTGGCCAAAGCGCCTGCTTTGAGGGTCCCCAGAGCTGGTGCAGCTGAAGAGGGGCCCTGGAAACCCCTGCCGGGCCCTTCAGCACCCGCAAAGCTTCTCTGCTGTTAATTCATTCCCTGACTAAAACTCACTCCTGGAAAATCCCAGGGTGGGATTCATATTTCTGGGAACACAGGAGTGTGTGGGGCTGCTCGGGGTGCCCTCGGACGTCGGCAGCATGGATAATGTTCCCTCCTGGCAGCGAATTCTGCCTGTCACCTTGGTGCTGCGCCACGCGAACTTCCACGCTGAGATAATTAGTAGCCCTTGTTGCTCTTGGGGGAATTGAAGCCGTGTGAGGCAGAGGGCTTTAGTCGAAGTCCCCGCTGTTCTGTGCTGGCGTTCGAGTGTTCCTGCAGATGAGGAATTACAAAGCTGAAAAAAACCAACCGCTCGGAAAGCTGGAATTGGGAGCGGGGACTCACCTGCTGCCGCACAACTGGAGTGCGGTGTGTGGGTCTGCTGCGGTGTGCGTGCCACCGTAACGACACTGCTGTGCCGGGCTTTGCTGTGGCTCTTTGCCGTGGCTCTTTGCCATCACCTTCTGCTTGTAGAGTGGTTCTGTGTGTGTGAGGTGGCAGCGCTGCCCACGCTGGGGGAGCAGTGGCACGCGGGGGACAAGAGGGGTCAGCTGGTGCAGTTGGGGGGGGTTTCAGTCCTTTTCCTTGAGAATTGGTAGTTTGGCTTAAAAATTCTCAGGTGCTGAAGGTTGCGTTTGGGAAGTTTGCTCTCAGGGATGAGTTGTGGAGCTTCCCTCGCCTACGGCTGGGCTGTGTGAGAGAGGGGAGACCGTCTGGCTGAGGTGTGGTGAGAGCTTGTGTGTCCTCCCTGCGCCGTGTGTTGCCACCGATGAGCAGGTACGGTGGGGTGAGAGGAGGATTCAGCCTCAAATCCGGTGCCCAGATGTCTAAAACCATAAACCGGTCGCTCTTGAGTTGCTACTTGTTATATTTTTAAGTTATTCACAGGTGGCTTGTTATACTGGAGAGCTTTTTTTTTTCAGCCAGTCTTTGAAGAATGCCAAGGTGTACGTGTACCCGCTGGAACCAGGCTGTCCGAGCCCTCTCTGAGCCAGCGAGCCTGGCGTCCTCCCATCAGTCTCTTCTGTGCTGATAAGTGAGACTTAAAGCAAGCTAGTAAGCAAACAGCAAACTTCTGCACTCGTGAGCACCTTAGTTCAGTGCCAGCAGCAGACGGGAAACCTCTTCCCTGTAAAAACATGGAAGATCTGAACTCTCCGACCCTCAAAAATGAAATTCCTGTGTTTCAGTCCGTCAGGAGAGTGCTTTTGGGGCTGGCTGAGAGGGGCAGAGAGGGCGTCACGAGGAGGCAGCTGATACGGAGGTACTTGTAGGACTGTGCCTATCCCTGTGCTGTGACTCCACAAAATCCACGTCTTTTGGGACAAAATCCATACGCTTGGGTTGTCCTGAGATCTTGGCAGCTCTTTGGGCCGAGCACGTGGCTGATGAGCCATTAATGGTGGGGCTGGCGCACGGCGGAGATCGAAAGCAGGTTTAACTTTCACTCGGTGCACCCGTGTGGGATAAACGCTGAGCGTCGCGTGGCTTTGGCTCTGCTTGTAACTCAGGCTGTCCTCAAAGGTTTCATTTACAATTATCGAGTTTTTCGCTCCTTTCTACTCCCCACCGGTTGTCCCTGCGCTGTTCTATGAAGAAGAAACGAGGAACTGAGATTCCACAATTTCCTCAGACTGTCACTAAAGACTCTGCCTCTTCAAAATCTGCCTCAGGTGGATGGCCAGACTCTCAGCGCTCTTGAGGTTTGTCTTCCAGTTATTTCAGGTTGTTCCTAGTGGGTGATGTGAAACAAATGCTGAGGTTGGGGCTGCGGAGAAGGTGAGGTCAGATCCCAGGCATCCCGCATCCTCAGGTCTTGCGCTTCTGTCCGGTGCTGTGTGTAGGAGATGGTGGATGCCGTCGGTTTTGATGATCCAAAATACCACGGAGCCACACAGCACGAGCCGTGGGCTGATCTGTGGCTTGGAACTGGAATCAGCAGCTGCTTATTCTCCATCCTCGAGACGTTCTCCTTACCTCCTTCCCAGATTTAGAGCGTAAGGAGATTACAGCCGGCTCGCGGCAGGGCAGCTGGGACACGTGCTTGGAGATCCTTCTGTCTCCCTGCTGCTGGACCACGGGAAAGAGGCAATTACAGGGTTTGTATTGTAGATAACAACGGCCCTTGCGTTTTCCTAGACGGAGGTAACTCTCTTGGCCGTCCCAGTGATGGGGATCGCAGGTTTGTGGTAGTTTTGAGGCATTAGCCCCTGCTGAAAACTGGGGAGCAGCACAAGTTTCTTCCAAAGGCCACGATGCCACGTCTCAGGAGAGAATTAGACTTTAGTCATAGACAGTTTCTCCGAGTTGTCACCCAGAGGGAGCTGGGGTTTTTGAGTTGTTCATGAGTTATGGAGGAGACAGAGGACAGAATATATCATTCACAATTCCTTATTATTTTTAAAAAAAGTTGTTCTGAGAGCTCTGTTTGGTCACACCGAGCGCGTCCTGTGCTGGTGTCACCAGTCGGAGGAGGCTGCAGCGGAAATGGGTTGGTGCTCAAGGCTTGGTAGAGCATATTTTCAGTCATCCTCCTGGTTTTTGCCCAACCCCTCTCCTCTCTGGCCTCATAAATATCTGGGAGATTTCAGAGCAGAGGCTCTTCAGCCTAGCTAATGGGGATAGAGAGGGACCCAAAAAATAAGTGTTAAAATGAGGCAAACCCAAACTAGAAACAGAGCGAATGCGTAACGGCGAGAGCAGGTGCTTCCTGGCACCGTCTCTCGCGCTTAGATTTACCGCCGTTGTTCATTTTCAGAATCAAAACTGTATTTATTTGGTAAGGGAGCGTGCAGATCAAGAAGGGGTTAACTTGGAAGGTCCAGAGTGGGGTGGCTGCTCTGCCAAGTCCCGTCTGACAGTCATCAGATCCCTCCGTCTCCGCTTGAACGTCCTGGCCCTCCCCTTGATAAAGTTATTTCAGGAGCTTTAAGCTCTGGGGAATCTGGTGAAGCTCAGCCTTGTGTCCAAAGCGGTGGATTCTTACACCTGCGAGGACGGGTAGGTAAGAATCCCTCTTCTCTGTGAAATGCCGGCAGGATTTCCTTAGGGTTTGGGGCTGAGAAGGCTTTAGCTCATTTGCAGGAAGAATTTGTAGATTTGGGGAAGATGCTGAAGGCAAGAGGCCAGGAGGTGTTCCCTAAGCGTGGGACAGGCTGACGTGGATGCAGCGGCTGCTGGCACAGAGGAGGAGTGACCATAAGTCAGTGTACGGGGAAAAAAATAATTGATGTATTGATGTATAATTGATGTCCAAGGCCAGGTTAGATGGGGCTCTGAGCAACCTGATGGAGCTGAAGATGTCCTTGCCCATGGAGGCTGGACTAGGTGGCCTTTAAAGGTCACTTCCCACCTAAACCCTTCCATGTTTCCATGATTTTGAAGGTGCTGGACTCCCTGTGCTTGTAAAATGTCCTTGTCCAGCGAGGACTGGGTTGGAGCTGGGGAGAACTGGGGTCTCCAGGGAGTGGGAGCCCCCAGGCGACTTCCCAGAGCTTGGGGGAACTGACCGACAAGACTGGGGGTTTCGCAGCTTCTCCTGCTTCCAGCGAGTTGAGAACATTTTTAAAGGGTTTGGTTTTTGGGTTTTTTTTTGACTATTTATCAGAGCAGTTGTTGTAACTATGAATCGCGCAGCTGACTTTTTGTAAGGCAAAGCAGCGACTGCGCTGACGAATCTGGACGCGGACGCTTTGGGAACAGAAGAGCTCGGGGAATTCAGGCGATACGAGCGCGCTTCTCGGAGCCGGCATCAGATCGTCACCACCTACACGCCGTTTCCTACGCAAGCCGGCGAGCTCGAACGGGGATTTTCATAGGTCTATATTTTGCATCCGTCTGGGTACCGAAGAGCTTCTCGGAGGCCTCGGGGACCGACTCTCTCGCAGGTGTTGCTCTGGGGTGCAGCACAGCAGACGTCTAACAGCAGGCAGAGGGATGGCTGCTGCCCGTGTGTTTCCCTGCCTCATCACCCCGGGGTATAATTAGGTGCCGCAGAAGAAGTGAGGCTGAGCCCGGGTGCGATGGGAGATGCTGGCTGCAAGATACCTCTTTGGGGAACAGCCCCGAGGGATGTGCCGTGTGTCGCTGGCAGTGGTGGCACGTCTGGCTGCTGTGCTGTCCCCGGGAGAGCCCAGGGGTAAAGGTTGAAGCCGAGCTGGCAGCTCCGAACCTAGTGATCAGAGGCTGGGGCGAGGTGGAGGTCGTTCCTTCGTACACATTGCAGGAAAGCACGATAATGAAGTCCTTGCTGTGACTTGTTTTCAGTTTCTTTTCTTATAACTCCATGTCTGTTTGCTGGTAAATGTCGGGTACAGGTCATTTGGGTCTGGCCAGCCCTGCGCTCGGCTGCGGCTGTGCCGGGGGGAGAGCTGGCAACCAGGGCGAGCGCCGTCCCAGCCCCTCGGCCGTACTGGAGGGTCTCCAGCCAGATGGGGCTTTGTAAACCATGTGTTTATATGCCCAGCCCCAGGTGAGCCGCTGTAGGCTTTGTCTGGGTCTGTGTCTCACCAAGCAAAGGCGACGTGAAGCCAGAGCTGCGGGATCTCGTTTGCTGCGTCCCCAGCGCTGTGTGTCAGGGTTTGTGGTGGCACTGGGGCGAGTGCTGCCCGTGCAGGGACGTGATCGGTGCTGGAGGCCTCTTCAGCTCTCATGTGAAGATATAAAGCTCCAAGAGAAAGCCGAAACGCAGTGTGGAAGGTCCCCATGCCCCTTCCCAGTCCAGGTGCCTCCTGGTGATGGTTTCACACTGAATCTCAGTGGGGGAACAGGGGATTCTGCGAGACTTGGCCTCTGGGTGAGGTTTGGGTGCTGCTTGCTCGCGAGCTGCGAAGCATAACGCAGAGTTGCAGTTCTGCAGAGGAGGCCTTTTAAATCACTTAGTCCGGTTCCTTCTGTCCCCTAAATGTGTCACACGGAGGGTGTCCTTGGCACACCGCGCCCAGCCTGGCGGTTTCATCTTGCGTTAAGCGGGGATTAATCCAGCCCATCATCTCTCGTCACTAATAACAGCAATTCCCGTCGCTCTCGGTTGCTCCTGTCAGGCAAAAACTTTGCTGCCCATTAACGCTTGGGAGAAACTTCCAGCCGTGTCAGCAAAGCAAGTCCTAAATCTTTCTTTTTTCTGTGATTCTTTCTGAAATTGTTTTTGGCGATGGTTTGTTGCTGGTGGGCAGACGCAGTCCCCTGTCCTGCAGACTGGTGGCATTTTGGACTCTCTCCTGTTTCTGATAGGCGCTGGGATCGCTCCTCTGTCCCCAGAGACCCCCCTGGCTGGGTTGTGAACGTGGGACTGAGACAGATTCCTCTGTCACGCGTAGCACGGGATGGCGGGCAGAGCCTTGGCTGCGGTAAAATTATGGGATTGTAAGGGGAAAGGTACCTGCAGGTGGTGGAGGAGCAGGGGAGCACTGCAGCTGTCGCCGTGCTGCCTGGAGGGATGAAGGACATCGCTGGGCTGTGGTGTCACGATGGGCACGTCAAGGGTTTGTTGTTTGAAGCTTCTGAACCCAGGATTTGCCTTAAAGCTCTCAAAGAGCAATCCCGGGGGTCTCAGGGGATGGCTTTGCCCCTGACTCCGCTGGTGCTAGTGGGGTCTCACCAGGAGATGAAGGAGCGTGTCAGGGTTACTGGTTGTGAACAAGCAGCGTAGACACAGCACAACCTTGCTCGTGTGGGGCATAAACCCACAGACACCGCACTGTTTGGGGCGGTAAAGTAAAAAAGTTTTCCATTCTGGGCTGGTACTGCTGCTCCCAAACTTCAGCGGCTGATTTCTTTGTTGTTTTTTTTCTCCCTAGGTTGATCTTTCGCACTTGTCCCCAGAGGAGAGATGGAGGTGAGTGTGCTGGGAGGTGAGCCGGCACTTACAGCATGCCCAGAGAGTTGTGATTAATGGGGTGAAATCCTCTTGGCGGCCGGTCACCAGCGGTGTCCCTCAGGGCTCAGTTTTGGGGCCGGTTTTATTCAATATCTTTATCAGTGACCTGGATGAGGGGATTGAGTGCAGCCTCAGTAAGTTCGCAGACGACACCAAACTAGGTGGGAGCGTTGATCTGCTTGAGAGGAGGAAGGCTCTACAGAGGGACCTGGACGGGCTGGATGGATGGGCCAAGGCCAATTGGATGAGGTTTAATAAGGCCAAGTGCCGGGTCCTGCATTTCGGTCACAACAACACCGAGCGACGCTACAGGCTTGGGGAAGAGTGGCTAGAAAGCTGCCCAGCAGAAAAGGACCTGGGGGTGCTGGTGGACAACCAGCTTACCATGAGCCAGCACAAGCTGCAAAGAAACCCCAGGTGTCTGTAGAACATCAGTCTGGAAATGGTTCATTCCAGGATGCAAATGGGGCTGCTCAGGGCAGAGTGAAGTGATTTGCTGGGGTTTGGGGGTTTTGCCGGCTGTAGACCGTGCCCCTGCTGCCCACCCTGCCTTTCCCATGCTGGGTGAGAGGGAGAAGGGTGCTGGTGGCTCTGAAACTGGGCTGAGGGTTTGGTGTGGAGAATTGGTGCACGCTCGGGGTGTCAAACAGCCGCTCTGATGATGCTGCCGGGTGAGTTACGTGAAATGTGCACTCTGTGTTCATTTGTTCAGGTACATCAGCGTGAGTTTTCTCTGCCTCGTTCACACCAGGGTGGGCTGGTTGGTGGCCTTGGCTTTCACAATTTAAAAAAGAGCTAGTCTCAGAGAAGCCTTTTGTCCGTTCTCCTCTGGATTGCACCACAGCACCTGTCTCCGCGACACTCCTTCTTGGTGTCTCTCACTCTGGTCTTCCCCGTGCCAAGGAGTTTGTTGCCCGCCCCGTGCTGTGAGCATGCGGTCTGTGCCTGCGTGCTCTTCAGCCGCCTTTTCCCTGTCGTTGCAGAGTGGAGCACGCACGGATGCATGCCAAGCACCGCGGTCACGAGGCTATGCATGCCGAAATGGTCCTCATCCTTATCGCCACGCTGGTGGTGGCACAGCTCCTCCTGGTTCAGTGGAAACAGAGGCACCCTCGCTCCTACAACGTAAGTGTCTCCCATGCAGCCGTTTGGTCTCCGAGGCTGGATGTGAGTGCTGAGGGATGCCATCCTTTAGCCGATGAGAAGTATGTTCCTGTTTTTCTCCTCTTCTCTGGCGTTGAGATACCCTCGTCATCCCAACAGCGTATGGAATTCTAGCTGGGGATGAGGATGGACGTGGCTGGAGGCATTAAGTTTCCGTTATAAGTGATGCCAATAACTTGGTTTTACAGAGTGCTTTGATACCAGGCGATGGGATGGGCAGATCTCGGGTCTGCTGAGCAGACCTGCTGATGCCACTGGCTTGTCGGGGACTGTTATTTCACCTGAACCAACCTCACTCTGACTTCCTTAGGATAATTAATGCTTCCAGTCGATACCTGTAATCCCCTGTGAACGTTAAACCAAACCTGTTCCCCTCTGTTAGCACCGCAGGAGCTCAGCTGCACGGCTGTAGATCCCTTTTGCCAATGGGCTCTAGGGCAGAGGCGTGTCTGAAACCTTCCGCTGCGCCCATCTCCTTGTTTAATAAATGCCTGAGGTGTCTGTGGTTGCAGTGTTTGGGACAATTAAGGTTTATATAGCTGCTTTACGGCCACTAGTTAGGTGGATCATCTCCTGTACCTCCTTCTGGAGATGTTTCCTCTGCGTTCTCCCTCCAGCTCTAGTCCTTTTTTTATCAAAGATCGCCTGGCTGTCGCCTCCGTCTCCCTCAGTCGCTCTCTGAGCCTGTTCTCTGGGTGCCACAGACCAAACCTCCCGCGTTTCCTGGTGCTGTTCAGGGCCCTTTGATGCAGGCAGGAGCACGGCTGGCAGGGTGTTTCTGATGTGTGATGAGCAGAGAACCAGCTCAAAATGCCTCTCCTCTGGTCCTGCAGATGGTGACCCTCTTCCAGATGTGGGTAGTGCCTCTGTATTTCACCATCAAGCTGTACTGGTGGCGGTTCCTGATAATCTGGGTGCTCTTCTCAGCAGTCACGGCTTTTGTCACCTTCAGGGCAACTCGAAAACCTCTGGTACAGACAACGCCCAGGTTAGTACACCTGTTTCTGGGAAAACTCCTCAGCCCCAGGGTAGCCATTACAAGAAACTCTTTCCAGTTTCTGATGCCACAGATTATTGTCTTAAACTTTGCACCCCGGGGGTGTGTAACCGCTGCGCGCTGCCGGCGGCGGTCGCTGTGAAGCTCTAACGGCTGGCAGCCGGCCGGGTGCAGGTGGTACCCAAGTGGGTGGAGAGGCAGATCCCCGAGAGCATTCCTGGCACGAGGCACGCTTGCTTGTGGCCTTTGCAGATCCCAAGGTTTCTGGTTTGGAAGTCAAAACCTTGAGCGGCCCATGGTGACCTTCCTGCAGGGAAGGCTGTGGACGTTGTCTATCTGGACTTTGGCAAGGCCTTTGACACCGTCCCCCACAGCATTCTCCTGGAGAAGCTGGCGAATCATGGCATAGACAAGTGTACTCTTCGCTGGGTTAAAAACTGGCTGGCTGGCCGTGCCCAGAGAGTTGTGATTAATGGGGTGAAATCCTCTTGGCGGCCGGTCACCAGCGGTGTCCCTCAGGGCTCAGTTTTGGGGCCGGTTTTATTCAATATCTTTATCAGTGACCTGGATGAGGGGATTGAGTGCAGCCTCAGTAAGTTCGCAGGCAACACCAAGCTAGGTGGGAGTGTTGATCTGCTTGAGGGGAGGAAGGCTCTACAGAGGGACCTGGACAGGCTGGATGGATGGGCCAAGGCCAGTTGGATGAGGTTTAATAAGGCCAAGTGCCGGGTCCTGCATTTTGGTCACAACAACCCCAAGCAACGCTACAGGCTTGGGGAAGAGTGGCTAGAAAGCTGCCCGGCAGAAAAGGACCTGGGGGTGCTGGTGGACAACCAGCTTAACATGAGCCAGCAGTGTGCCCAGGTGGCCAAGAAGGCCAACAGCATTCTGGCTTGTATCAGGAATAGCGTGGCCAGCAGGAGTAGGGAGGTGATGGTGCCTCTGTACTCGGCCCTGGTGAGGCCTCCCCTCGAGTACTGTGTTCAGTTCTGGGCCCCTCTGTACAAGAGGGACACTGAAGTGCTGGAGTGGGTCCAGAGGAGAGCTACCAAGCTGGTGAGGGGTCTGGAGACCAAGCCATACGAGGAGAGGCTGAGGGAACTGGGCATGTTTAGTTTGGAGAAGAGGAGGCTGAGGGGAGACCTCATGGCCCTCTACAACTCCCTGAAAGGAGGTTGCAGAGAGGTGGGTGTTGGCCTCTTCTCCCAGGTGAATAATGACAGGAGCAGAGGAAATGGTCTGAAGCTGTGGCAGGGGAGGTTTAGATTAGCTATTAGGAAGAATTCCTTTCCTGAAAGAGTGGTCAGGCACTGGAACAGGCTGCCCAGGGAGGTGGTTGAGTCCCCATCCCTAGAGGTATTTAAGAAAGGTGTAGATTTGGCACTTGAGGGCATGCTCTAGTGGCAGAGATTGTAGGGGGTTTCTTTTTGTGTGTGTATGGTTGGACTCGATGATCTTGAAGGTCCTTTCCAACCATGAAAATTCTATGATTCTATGTAGCTTGAATTAGAAATTTAAAGCTCTCTTGCCCACGCGTATGGGTGGGTGAAGCGTCTGCGAACACCATCCAGGTTTTAGAAGTAAAACTCTTGAGGTGGTTGGTGCAGTTTAATTCAGGAGAAAGGAAACCATTCGATTCTTGTTTTAATGTTTTACAGGCTGGTGTATAAATGGTTTCTACTAATATACAAGATCAGCTATGCCACTGGGATCGTAGGGTACATGGCTGTGATGTTTACACTCTTCGGTCTTAACTTATTATTCAGGTGAGTGAATCCTTCGGTCAGACTCACGGGGCGGGGGATGCAACACACCATGTGGAATGAGGCATTGCCTGCGACTCTGGAAAAACAGTTGTCTTAGCAATCTGATCATTGGGGCCAAAGAGACTCCTGGGGTGTCTTCTGCCTCCTGGGAGGATCACAGGTGAGAAGATGCTGGTACCTGAGCAGGTCAGGATCGCTGGGGAGCCCTGCTTCCAGCTCAGCCATGGCGGCAGCTCCTCCAGCTCTGCGCGTGTCCGGCCGGGGGATTTTCTTTGCTACCCTGATAAATGGGTGCCTGCAACAAACAGCCAGCCCAGGTGTGGAGTCAGCGGACCTTACCTCAAGCCGTCTTCATGTTTAGAGAGATTGAATCCTTCTCTAGATTGACAAGCAGACCTGGCAACTGCCTGCAGAGATGTGGAAGTGTTAACTGGGGGCTTACTGGGGGCTGAGGGACTTGGGGAGATGACCACCGTTGCTCATTGCAGAGGCTGGGGAGGGCGATGGGCACCAGGCATTAGCCAGCTGGGGTGTAACACCCACATCTCCACTCAAATGCTGATTGTTGACAGCCGAGGTGAAGCATCCCTGAAGCAGGGACCGGGGTTGTGCTGGGCAGGGGCCTAAAAGACCTCTGTGGGTGATGCTTCCCGGTGACGTGTGTCTGCTGCCTTGGTGGACTGCTCTCACAACAGGGTTAGTGCTGTGGGCTGTGTGAGCACACGCTGGCTTTGAACCCTAACAGCCCCCCCCCTCCCCTCCCCCCAAAAAGCTCTCGATGTCATTTGGGCTCCTCTGTTGTAGAATCAAACCAGAAGACGCGATGGACTTCGGCATCTCCCTCCTCTTCTACGGTCTTTACTATGGGGTGCTGGAGCGGGACTTTGCCGAGATGTGTGCGGATTACATGGCGTCGACCATCGGGGTGAGTTAACGCCGCGCTGCCCCCCAGGCGAGGCTCCTGCCCCGTTATGGGGGGGGGGGCCTGAAACATCTCGGTCGCAGCAGTAGCTTTTGCCTCCCCCCAAAGGGGAAAGTTCATCCAACTCCCCTCTTTAGGCTTCACTCCACGGGCTTCCTTCTGCTGCTCGTACCCACCGCAGCTTGTGCCGTCCCTGCGGGCAGAGGACGTGTTCCCGTGTGCCTGCAGCAGTGGCCTAAAATCTGTAGCCCACTCATCTGGTACCAAAAAAACCCCACTTCGCCAAAAAATACGTGACCTAGGACAGGAGTGGAGTAGGTCGTGTTGCCTCTTTGCAGCAGCTCTTCAGGGACTTTGTGTTTCCTCCTCTTCCTCCTCTCCAAGCTTTCTGCTGCTGCTCCTTGGAGGTGCTGCCTGGCGGGACTGGGGAGCCCCAGCCCCTCACCAGTTGCCTTCCGCTCACACTGGGACACCTTAGCAGAGATCGGATCTTACCCCATGTAGCGGTGGGCACCCAGGCCAGGCCTGCAGCAGCCCAGGTGCTCCCCGAGGGTCTGGCCTGGCTGCGGGGCTGCCAGGAGGATGGTGCTGCAGCCCGAGGGCTCCATCAGATGCTCGAAGTGAAGCTCTGCCAGGTCTCTGCCGGAAGCATGTTTTGCTGATGATACTGAACTAGGACAGAGTAGGATCGTTTGGATTTGAAGGGACTTTTAAAGGCCACCTAGTCCCACCCCCTGCCCTGGGCAGGGACATCTTCAACTAAACCAGGTTGCTTAAAGCCCCATCCAGCCTGGCCTGGAATTTTTCCAAGGATGGGGCATCCACAGCTTCTCTGGGCAACCTGGGCCAGGGGCTCACCACCCTCATAGCCAAGAATTTCTGCCTGAGATCTAATCTAAATCTCCGCTCTTTCAGTTTGAAGCCATTACCCCTTGTCCTATTGCAACAGGGCCTGCTGAAAAGTCTGTCCTCAGCTTTCCTGTAGCCCTCTAGGAGGAGCTGTGGACTCCTTCGAGGGCAGAGAGATCTGGGCAGACCAGAGAGCCGGGCAATCACCAACCCTGTGAAATTTAACAAAAGCAAGTCGAGATTCTCCACCTGGGACAGAGTGATCCTGGTTATGCGTACAAATTGGGGGACAAGGGGCTGGAGAAAAGCCCCGCAGAAAGGGATCTGGGGGTTTGGCTTGGTAGCAAGTTGAATATGAGCCAACAGTGTGCCCTGGAAGTTCAAAGGGCCAACTGTGGCCTGGGGTGGATCAAACACAGCATCGTGAGCCAGATGGGGGGGGTCATTGTCCCATTTGACACCACACTGGTGCGGTCCCACCTCAAGTTCTGTGTGCAGTTGGGCACCTCAGTATAAGAAGGACATCAAACTATTAGAGTATCCACAGGAGGACGACCAAGATGGTGAAAGGTCTCCAGGGCAAGACTTAAGAGAGCGGCTGAGGTGACTTGGCTTGTTCAGCTTGGAGAAGAGAAGCCTGAGGGGGGACCTCATCACAGTCTGCACCTTCCCCAAGGGGTGGCAGAGGGGGAAATGCTGATCTCCTCTCTCTGGTGACCACAAGGAAATGGGATGAAGCTGCATCAGGGGAAGTTCAGGTTGGACTTGAGGAAAAGGTTCTTCTCTGAGAGAGAGGGCGGTCACTTGGTCCCTGGACCAGGCTCCCCAGGGAGGTGGTCATGACACCAAGCCTGTCAGAGTTCAGGGGGCATCTGGACGACACTCTTAGTCATGTAGTTTGGTTTGATGTAGTCCTGAAAGGAGCAGGAGTTGGACTTGATGATCCTTATGGGTCCTTTCTAACTTGAGATACTCTGTGATTCTGTGTCTCCCAGCCTGGCTGTGGGAGCCGGGACACAACATGAGTGACCCGTGGCTCGTGGCAATCCCTGGAGTGTGTGGGACCACAGCTGCGTGTGGGGAGCCCCGGTTGTGTGCCCTCACCCTCCTGCGTGCTGCATCAGGCCGGTGCTGAGCCAGGGGGCTTGGAAATGGCTTTGCTCTTCGGCCATCCGAGCTTCAGGGACCTGCGGGGCTGGAGGCTCGGGCTGTATTCATCGGCTTGGGCTGTATTTGACTGCCAGCCCAAGGTTGTCATCTTGGGTCAAAGCTGTGACCTCCAGCTTGTCCCGCTCTTGCCCCTGACCGTTGAGGAGCAAAGCGGGGTGGTCCTCAGTATGTGGAGCGGGGTGCGTAGGGCTGGGGTGTGATGAGCCACCACCTCACTGAGCAGCTCCCTGTCCTGTTGTAGTTGTTTCCCGCAGCTGGACCTGTAACAAGGTTTTTAAGCCCAAAAGGCTGAGGCTGGACTCCCTCGGGAGCTGACCCCAGCCCTCCTTAAAGCTTAGCCGTGCTGACGCGGGCATGGGCCGCATCATGTCCTCCCGCTGTCACTGCTCTCCCTCTGCTGTGCCCTCGCTCAGTTCTACAGCGCCTCGGGGATGCCCACCAAGCACCTCTCCGACAGCGTCTGCGCCGTCTGCGGCCAGCAGATCTTCGTGGACGTCAATGAGGAGGGGATCATCGAGAACACCTACCGCCTCTCCTGCAACCACGTGTATCCTTCTCCTCCAGAGCCAGCCCCTCGCCTTGCCGGCTCCGTGCCGGGGCTGGCAGCAGGGAGCTCCTGCCCCACGGCTTCCCCAATCTGGGGTGAAGAACCGCCAGCCCTGGGCTGCTCTGCTGATTTTGCACGTGATCCTTGCCTGTGTCATAGCTGACTTGGCATGGAAAGAGGTGAAGTCCCTGAAATCACTTCCTCGCCGCCTCCGTATGTTGTTATGAGTGGTTGTTTCCTCTTCCTTCCCTTCCCCAACTGCCCACGCTCCCAGCTCCAACGGGGCTGCTGTGGAGCTGCACCTCGCTTTCCAGCTGCCTTTACCAAATCTGGTGGGACCTTGCTGCCATGCCAGCTCCGGTGGGGTGAGATAGGGACATGAAGTGTCCCCGGTCCAGCCGAGCTGGGCTGTCGCTGTCACGCTGGCCCCTTCTTGGAGAGCCAGTGCTGTGGCTGAGAGCTTCCGAAGGGAAGAGTCGGGGGGAAAACACCAACTGTCCCACGTGGCATCCCTCAGAAAACAGCCCCCTGGGTCTCGTGCTGCCGGTCACCGCCTGCTTCAGCCGCAGCCTGGCAGCTTCCTCCTTCCCCAGAACTCCTCCGGTGACTCCGGTTGCGCGTGGGGTTTCTGCCACCTTGGAATTGCTCAGCCCCTCCCTGTCAGCTGATGGATGCACCGGCAGTTATGAAACTGGAAGTCCTGGTGGTGTCTCAGCTGGGAGGGATCACGGCGGGGGGGGGGGATTTTCCAGCGGTGACTCAGCTGTGGCGATGGGATGTCCTCTGGCACCGCTTGCGTTACTGGCTGCGAGGTGGTTTCCAAACTGGGCCTGAGCAAAGGTCAGGCTGGCAAAACTCGCTGCCTAAATTTAAGTGCTGGAAACTGTTTGGCGAGGTTTACGCTGGCCTGGCCCTGGCAACCGGCCCCGTGGGGGGGGGGTATCTGTGCCTGCGTGTCACCCCCCCTGCAGCAGCTCGGCGGGGTTGTGGCTGTCGGAGGGGTTGGTGCTTGTGGTGGTCCCTGGGGCTGGCTGGCAACCCTGGACCACTTTGGTAGCCCTCCGCTCCGGGGCTGAGGAGGGAGCAGGTCCCGCTGCTGCTCTCCAGCATTAACTTTGAGCAGCAGAGACGTTTCCCTGGGGGAGTTTCTGTTTGCTCTGTGACACCCTGGTGCGTGGCAGTTTCCCGGCAGGGCCAGCAGCCTCTCCTCGCCCCGGAGCTGCGCCGCGGGGCCCCGGCTGCAGCCACCTCATGTTTCCGTATGATTTCTCTGGGCTGTGCTCAGGTTGGGCAAACCCTTGTTACCGTCTGCCGTGACGGAGCGGAGCTGGCACCTGGAAATCAGACCCTGGGAGAAGTTCCTTGAATATGTTGTTAATGGCTGAGATGCCTTTGCAGGAGCCNTGGGCACCTGCCCCGTGGGGGGGGGGGGTATCTGTGCCTGCGTGTCACCCCCCCTGCAGCAGCTCGGCGGGGTTGTGGCTGTCGGAGGGGTTGGTGCTTGTGGTGGTCCCTGGGGCTGGCTGGCAACCCTGGACCACTTTGGTAGCCCTCCGCTCCGGGGCTGAGGAGGGAGCAGGTCCCGCTGCTGCTCTCCAGCATTAACTTTGAGCAGCAGAGACGTTTCCCTGGGGGAGTTTCTGTTTGCTCTGTGACACCCTGGTGCGTGGCAGTTTCCCGGCAGGGCCAGCAGCCTCTCCTCGCCCCGGAGCTGCGCCGCGGGGCCCCGGCTGCAGCCACCTCATGTTTCCGTATGATTTCTCTGGGCTGTGCTCAGGTTGGGCAAACCCTTGTTACCGTCTGCCGTGACGGAGCGGAGCTGGCACCTGGAAATCAGACCCTGGGAGAAGTTCCTTGAATATGTTGTTAATGGCTGAGATGCCTTTGCAGGAGCCGTGTGTAACGCACGCGGCCAGGTTTGCAGAGCTCTCCTGGGCTAGACAAACCTTCCCAGTGCTTGAAGCCCTGGCATGTCACAGCCAGACATGTCCCTGCCTGTCCTCTGCTGCCGGCTCTCACCCTCGTATCGAGGAGTTTCCCTGCAGCTGCTGCCTGTGCGGGTCTAACCTGGCCCCGGTGCGAGTGTGTGCCGGGCTACATCTGCGCTGGGCACCGTCGGTGAAGGGTTTGTGTCTCACTGATGCCCGGCGTGTTGGTCACAGCCCTCGTGATCCTTCCCTGTCCCACTGCCCTGTGAGCCCCTTTCTCTGTGCCTGGAAGGCACTTGCACCTTCTAGGAAAGGGCTGCGGTTGTGCAACGTGGCCGTCCATGCATGGCGTGGGTGGTTCCTGTCCCCCCGCGCGGTGACTTTGTTTAACCTCGATGGTTTCCTCCACGCTCGGTCCTGTCCCCCCTCCTCCAGCCCCAGGTGGTTCCCCTTAACGTGCTGCTCCCCAGGTTTCACGAGTTCTGCATCCGGGGCTGGTGCATCGTCGGGAAGAAGCAGACGTGTCCCTACTGCAAAGAGAAGGTGGATCTCAAGAGGATGTTCAGTAACCCGTATCCTTTCTCCTCGTGGCACCCAGTGCTTTGTGAGGGGCAGCAGTGGGTAGAGGCCGTACCCGGGAGCCATCCCTGGAGGGGTTCAAGGCCAGGTTGGACGGGGCTTGGAGCAACCTGGCCTTTAAGGTCCCTTCCCACCCAAACCATTCTGTGCATTTCTCTGGCTGGCTGCTCACTCAGGCTTGCCTGGCACCCCGGGCAGGTCACTGCCAGCACCCAGCAGTGGCAGAGACCCTGCAAAATCTGTCCCCCAAGCTGGGCACATCGCCTGGCGCAGAGCAGTGGGCACCTCGGGGGGAGCTGGGAGGCCACAGGCTCCACCGAGGCTGCTGCTCCCGAGGCTGAGAGACAAAAATGTCATGAAGCCCTTCACTGCCGACCCCCGTGGCCCCTGCCCACCAACTGGAGGGCTCAGCCCCCCATGCTGCCTCCCATCCCCCTCCCCACACCGCCACAGGGGGTGACTTAAGCCCCAGGTTTTGCTTTTCCACCTCTGGCCATTCCTGTGAGGAGCGCGAGTCCCTGCGGAGCCAGGTGCTGGGTTTGCCGCCTGCGACGGCAGGTCGTGTCTGTCCCATGGGATGGTGAAGCCGGGTCCCCCTGCATCCCACGGGACGCTTGTCTGCACCCCAGACCCTCCTTGTCGGGGCACAGCCGAGGAGAGCCTGGCCGGAGCCATCCCTCCCCAGGCACCTGCTGCTGCAGAGTGTTGGGGCTGCATCTCCCGGTCCCTTCGTGGCAGCTTTGGGTGGGCTGTGCTCCTCTCGGCCCCTCTCCCTGTGGCTCTTTTATAGAATCACAGAATGGTTTGGGTGGGAAGGGACCTTAAAGGCCAGGTTGCTCCAAGCCCCGTCCAACCTGGCCTTGAACCCCTCCAGGCATGGGGCAGCCACAGCTTCTCTGGGCAACCTGCGCCAGGGGCTCACCACCCTCACAGCCAAGAAGTTCTGCCTGACATCTCAGCTCAATCTCCCCTCTTGCAGTGGAAAACCCTTCCCCCTCGTCCCATGGCTCCCCTCCCTCATCCAGAGTCCCTCCCCAGCTTTCCTGGAGCCCCTTGAGGGCCTGGAAGGGGCTGGAAGGTCTCCGCAGAGCCTTCTCTTCTCCAGGCTGAACCCCCCCAACTCTCTCAGCCTGTCCTCACAGCAGAGGGGCTCCAGCCCTTTAATTCCTTCTTTAACTTCTTTAACTGTTCCTCACCCAGCTGGGAGAGGCCCCACGTCATGTACGGGCAGCTGCTGGATTGGCTGCGCTACCTGGTGGCCTGGCAGCCGGTGATCATCGGACTGGTCCAGGGCATCAACTACATCCTGGGGCTGGAATAAGAGCAGGCGGTGGGGAGCCGTGGAAACCAGGAGAGGACGCGTGCCCAGGGCAGGGGACAGCCGCCGGCCGGGGACGCTGGCTTTTCTCCGTCACCTCTCAGGACCTCGGCCGCCCCCAAGGACCGCAGCGTGGAGGGCCGAGGGAGGACTCTGCCCTGGGGCCCCTCCCGCTAGGGCTGGGAGAGTCGTTTTTTTTTTTTAAAAGCAATTATTTTAAGGAGCGTATTTAAAACTTTCTATTGCAGACGAAGAGACGCTTGTCCCCTTTCCCTCCCCGAGCCCCTTCCCCACGGCCCTGCTGTGCCGAGCTCCGGGCTGGGGGCTGTTCTCCATCTCCATCTCCTGCCGCTATGATGGGGAGGGGGCCGAGGCTTTGCCGCTGCGACGCCGGCTCCCCGGAGCAGCCCTGCTGGTGGCTAGGAAGGGATGTGAGGCAGCAGGATCACTTTTGGTCCCCTTTCCTGCGTGGGGCTGGAGCCCAGCGCCCTGGATGAGGGGCCGGGGAGGACGCTCGGCTGCCCCAGCACCCAGCGCCGTGGGCTGGACTCTTGGCTGTTTGGTGCCGTGGGTGCACAGGGAGGAACTGAGCCACTCCCCGGCGCCTCGGGTGCCCCTTTTGTACGCTCCCCTCTTTTCTATGTTCCTTCCCTGGCGGCGCTGGGGGGCAGCCAGGGCACGGCACGGTGCCGTTTCTCCCCCTGCGTCCCTTTCGGTGATGGTACGTCAAGAGCGGCCCGGGAACGCGTTGCCCCTGCCCCGGGGGACGCCTCGCTGGGGTTTGCTCTTCTTGGTGCTGTCAGAAAAGGGATGGAATGAAGGGCTGGGATGGTGCCGGCGTTTCCCTGCCCCGGCATTGCTCAATGCCGCAGCCGTGGCTCTGTAAGGGGCGTTGGACTCACGTTTTTGGCAGCCTAGTGGGTACAGCCCGTGACAGCAGCGTGCGGGGGACAAGGTCCGCGGCACTGGGGAGCAGTCGGGGCGTGTTGGGGGTGGCTCTCGCAGCGGCACGGGGGCTCGAGCCGTGTCCCCCGAGGGTGCCAGGGTCTGGCGGGGGGTGCAGAGGGGGGGACACAAGGCAATGTCACCCCGCTCCTGGTGCGAGGAGCTGCGCCGTGTCATGTCGGGGATTCGGGAAGTGGTGGCAGCTCGGCTGCGGGTGCAGCGGGGACTGCGTCAGCCGGGGGGGGAGAC
>VWZL01001201.1:0-22005 GCA_013396915.1 Stercorarius parasiticus
GGGGCGCGGTTCCGCCCCGCCGGACCCCCGGGGACAAAATGGCGGAGGGGAAGCGGGCGCCCCCCGCGGTGGGCCGGAGGCGGTGGGTTGGAGACGGACGTAGGTAAAGTCGTTCTCCATAACCGGCTGGGGAGGGCGAGGGATCCACACGCACGCACACACGCGCTACCGGTGTGGCGTGGCCCGGCCCCTGGTGAGAGCGCTGTACTCCGCGGCAGGCCCTCAGGTGCGCGCCTCGGAGCCAGTCCCCGCCACGTTTTACCGGCGGCGGGGGACGGCCTGTTTCAGCGCTGCTTTATTAAAACACTGCTGTTTTGTATCTGCCTTTCCCCGCGACCCCTGGCTGCCGGGCTTTGCCTCTGTTCAGGCCCCGGACTTTATGTGAAGCCGCCGGGTGTAAATTTCACAAGAACCTGTAAATTTCTGGGGTTTTAACTTATACGCAAAGCCTGGTGCCTTACAACAGGGATAACAGCGATACTCGCACTGTGTAATGACTGACCTAAACCAATTGAAGTAGTGTTGTGTGGTTTAAATGCTGTTGGGACGGGATGGATGGAAGACAGAATGGAAAGTGGAATTATCCCGTTTCCTCTAAAAAATGAGCTTCACCTGCATGGCTGTGGTTTTGTGGTTGCAAAGCTGTTCATGGTTTATGCCCTTAAGTCACGGGACTCTATCCAAATGGACTTTTTTGGGTACGCTTTTGGTACAAAGGATGTTGGCAAAGGCACTGCTATGGTCTAAAATGGGTTATTGTGAAGGAACGCTGCGCTTATTAAAATAATCAAACCAAAGCCCTGAGGATGACTTGATAATAGCTTGCAGCCAGGTTGTGCTCCCAAGGGCAGCTTGCTGTCATTTATAAGCTTGCAAGAATTTGAACAGTTGCTATACACTAGGAATTGAAAAGAAGACTTAATTTGCGGGGGAAGGAGAAGAACATGCTGCTAATCATACTGAAAATATCCTCCTTATCCCAGGAAAGCAAGGGAACAGTGTGTCAGAGCAGTCTGGAGAGTGCTTTGCTTAGGAGAAGGCGGCATACAGTTAATGTGATTTCTGTCAAGATTAAACTTGATCAGTGACTGGCAGGTCACAGCTCTGTCTTCATCTCTATGTGTGTCTCCGGCTGATGGATTTTGGAAATCATACTAATGCCTTGTTCGCTATTGAACACTAGACACCAGAAATTTCCCGTATTTTTGTGGGACTTAATTCCTGGTAGTAATTGGAGATTTAATTTCTTCTGTGCGTATTGGTGTGCATACGTGCCCAAAAGTTACCCTTTGGAAGGCAGCGAATAGGACAGGTAGTGCTTTTTTGTTGTGAGTAATGTGGTTATTTGCAGGTGTGACCCCACACTGACCACAGACCTGATCACGGTCACCTGTCTTTTGCTGCTTATCAGCCAGATCCAACAGTCTTTCTCTCTCAGGTGGCCTCTTTAGCTTATGGTTTTGGTTAAATTAAACCTGTCCATCATCATCCCGTTTCTTGTGGGTGTTGTGAAGTAGCAGAAGTGACTTCATGTGCCTGACTGGTTGGCTTTTTAGGCTTTTTATTAGGCTTTCCTTGCAGCCAGTTATTCTGGATGACTCCTCAGTAAGCGAGTGTCATGTGTTTTTCCAGGCTTGGCCTGCAGAAAGGTGGCCTTTCGTTGTGGGCAGTTACTGGACTGACGTAAACAACTCCTGGACAATAATAGCCTCTTTTCATTGGCAACCAAAGGGGGAGAACAATGCTTGAAAGTTATAAGCACTTCTGAAGACAAAAAAAATAAGGGTTTTCGTGTCTGAAGTTACTATTCTGTAGCTGACTTTCCAATAACATGAACATTTTTTTAAGCAGCAGAGGTAACTTGAAAATTGCCTCTTAGGGCTGTCTTGGACTACCATTGTAGGGGTGCAGCTATCCCCCATGTTGTTGTCAGTTCCTGGAAAGTAAATTGATATGTTTCGTAACGAGGATCACGTACTTCTGGTAGAGCCAAAACCATCTCAGTTTCTTCATGTGCCTGTCAGTGCAGATGGTAAATGCGTGTTCTTCCTGTAGATAAAATCTGAGCTCTCTGGTAGATCCTAAAAGTACCTCTGTATCCTAGATCTGTAAACATCCAGAGCAATTTTCTAGCTGTTTAGGGAGAGAAGGGAAGAGAAATGTTGTGATGCAAATTCTTTGTCCATTAGGATGTGTCCAAAGAATATAAAAGAAAATAAATTCCCACCATTGGCTTGTTGCTGTTCTTATCTTCTGATTATTTGTTTACTTCTGTGCACTGCCTGCTCTCTGGGGATTGCATTCTTTGGACTTCTGTTTCTTCCTTTCCATCTTTCTTCCCTTCTCCTCTCTCCTTTATGTGTTGATTTTTCTGGAGTTTTAGCCAAACCTTTTCCATTGTATAATGCATATGACATGGAAATAATTTTTCAGCCATTTTACAGGGGCCTGTAGTGTCTTGTCCTGTAGCGATTTGTAACATGGTGTTTTGGTATTATACCAGAATTGGGATTTGTTTAATAATCACTCAAAAATTGCTCTCAGTGTCTTTATTTTAAAAAGAATTAAACCCCTTGATGTTCCACATCAATGTCACACTGTTAACAGACACCTCTTCAAGTAATACATGCGTGACCTTAAGAGTTTGGCAGCAAACTGTTGAATTGGCACCGGAGGTCTCTTGAAACAGCATTTAAAGTATTGAAAAACTTGTGAAAAGTGTCTTCCCTTCAGATGCAGTTTTAATGGCTAACTTAGTTTCAAAGATGAAATGGGCATTCCAGCTCTTACAAATCTGCTTGTGAAACAAAAACAACAGCTGACAACAAAACTTTTTACCTCTGAAACCTTGCAGGATATCATCGTGAGAGAGAGAGAGTCCATTTGTTAAATTCAAATTGCTTTCATAAATTTACGTTTATTAAGGGAATGCTGAAATTTAAAGAATAAAGTGCTTTAAATGTTTGTATTTCATGTATTATTCGTTTATATAATTTTCCACACTGATATGGCTCCAGAGAAGAGATTGAAAAAAAGCTATGCAGTAAAATAGACACTATAATCTACTAGAAGGAAAAAATACATTACGCTGTTTGTATGTACACAATCTGCTTCTGTGTGTTGTAGATTAATCTGGCCCTCGGGAGAAGTAGTAGAGGGTCACTGAAATACGAGATGACAATTGCTTTAAATTAATGATCTCTGCTTGTTGAGCTGGATGTGCTGTGCATAGGTACGTAGTAGGTGGCCCGAGGGATCTGGGTTAGCTGGAGGTGTGCAGGGCAGCTCTTCTGAATGTGCTGCAAGGCTGCTAAATTTTAGTACAGACTTTCCTGCTTGTTCTGTGAGTCGTAGAAGTATTTTTACCAGCAGCATCTTGTCCTCTGATGATTTCTTAAGCTGACCTGGGCTTGGATAGGTGCAATAGAAGATCAGCTTCGTTAAGGTGCAGCACCTTAAAGGGTGGTTTAGAGGAGTCATCCTTGATCCTCATTAAAGTCATTTTCCCCTTAGTTTCACCAAGGGAATAGATACAGTCTGTCGCTCTTCCCTCATCAGTTATTTAAAAAAGGTGGTTAAGATTTGATCCATTGGCAACCCACCAGCTATCAGCTTGGACAATCCTTGCAACTGCTGCTTTTCTGAAGTTCCCAGTATGGGCAGTCGCTCAGTTTTGCCTGCTGCTCTTGTAGCTGCACTTGACATTTCATCAGAAATCACTTTGAACTCGTCAGACCCAGCCTGTCCCTGAACTGGCTGGGTCCCTCCTCCCTGCCGCAGCCCTGCCGGGCATGGGGACACGTGTTCAAGCGAGAAGGGTAAAGGGTGCTGCAGACTCTATGTGGTGGCTTTCCCTGGGAGAACCTGCAGTCTCTGATTTAAGATGTGGCCACTCTTTGGATTAGTTTGGGCTGTTTTGCTAAGTTAAAGCAGATTTTCATAGAATCCCTTCTTTAATTCACCTCCTCACTTCTTTACCCTATTAAAATTAGTGCATTACTCTGGCTAGTTTGTAATGGGGAGATAAAGAGGTGAGAACTCACTGGATGGATATAAACCACTGAATTCACAATATGCTCTCTGGTGCTTTTATTGTTTTAAGGAGTCTGGGAGCAGGGAAGCCTGCCCTAAATTCTTTGATGTTAAAGATGTTTTTCTGTATCTTAATATCACCCTGTTGTTACAGGGAGGGTTTGTCACTCAGTTGCAGGGGAGGTCTCAGTGTATGTTGGTCTTTCCTGCTTCATTTACTAAGAAAATGAACTCTGCAGGATTTCTGCATCTTTATACTCCTTTAGTAAGAATATAAAGGAGTGCCTGCCTTCCCTGATCTTACAGCACTGCAGACACCGTACAAATTTTTGTCTAATTCCACATACTGCTGCATCCAGACCCTTGTGGATCAGCATTGTGTGTATGAGCTAACACAATGTTTTAGTTCAGGAAAGGCCTTGGTATGGATTTTAGAAAAGGCTGTGGTGCAGGGGCAGAAAACCTTCTGGATCCTTTTAGTGCAAGCTCACTGTGGCAATACAGTCAGTTGGCTGTGGAAAGTAGCAAGAACTAACATTTTTGTTTCATTTTAGCCTTTAATGTAGTAATGTCTCTTGCTCCAAAGATGCCATCTGGCTTGGCATCTTTGAAATCTGATGCAAACATGGAAGGGCAAGATAGAAATTCCCAACTGGAGACTGTTCTAGTTTTCTTAAGTTGTGTAGATGTGCTAAAACTTAAATTCCTGTTTGAATTATTTGTCTGTAGACCCAGCCGAGCTGTGTATGTCCATGTTACGAGTATGTGTGAGGGTAGAAGGGGTAGATAAAAAGCAAAGAAAGAGCAACACCACTTGCTGCTCCGAGAGAAACAGCCGGGGCTGTGGCTGCAACCAGAACCTTCGGGCTGAAGTCCAGCATATTTTCATGAGGCAGAGAGAAAACAATAGAGCCACAAAACACTAGGAAAACTCCTTGCAGAAAAGGAAATTATACTAAGTGAGCACGACTGCAAAGATTTTGGAGATAACTAGAGGGAGAAAAGTGAGGATGTGGTGGAAAGTGGATTTTTTTAATGGAAGCTGTCTTTCAGAGGGTCAGGACCTAATCCAGTTAAAATAAACTCATGCAATTATTCTTAAATATAATCTTTTTGGATCCTTGTTCTTTCCTGTACGCCACAGTAGGGATTTAATCTAAGCTGGCTTTTATTACTGGTGGTAGTACATTAAATAATTTCCCCATTGCCAAATACCTGTTAACTTTTTTTAGTTACAAGATGCATTATATTAAAAGCTGCTCAGTACCCATACCTTGGGGAGATCCTGCTTGGGTTGTTGGTGCTGAGCGTTCTTCTTCAGTGATTTTCCTGCAACTGAAACAAACAACAGGTATTTTTTTGCTGCTACAGGGTGTATTTATAGCTGGTTTGATGTGCTGAACTTAGAAGCGCTATACTACCTATGTTGATATTAGAAGTTCCCGAATAAAAGGTTAAAAAACCCCCTAAACCCTGCTAGGTTAATCCTCAATGTCGTGTAGAAGGGACTGAGGTGAAGGAGAACTCTGATCAGTAGAAAGGAGTAGATTAACTAGGTGAGTGTCAGCAGAAAATACTCTTCTAAAGTACTGTATTACTACTGCAGAACAAAGAGGTCTGCTAGAAAGTAAAGGTGTTGCCACAGGCATGAAGGCATTTACTGCTGAGTGTTAATAGGATGCCATGGTCAAAAACTGACAGTCTTTCTTTTTTTTCTTCTGTTCTGTTCTAGTTGAATGGATTGCTGCTGTCTCCTTAGCTGCTGGAGCAGCTGCTGTTGGGTATCTAGCTTACAAAAAGTTTCTCTCTAAAGACAAATGCTGCAAAGCAATGGTGAATCCCCATATCCAGAAGGATAACCCCAAGGTAGTCCACGCATTTGATATGGAAGATCTGGGAGACAAGGCTGTGTACTGTCGTTGTTGGAGATCTAAGAAGGTAAGAGAAGAATAAATGGTCCAGTTTTGCTCATGTGCATGCATCTTTCAACAATACTATTTTCAAACTGCTTTATTTAGAGGAAGCTAACTTATTTTCACCTGAACTATGCTGCAGTGAGATGTAGCAGTTTTTTAATCCATGAAACTATGTAGAATTATGTTGTCACTCAGAGTAAAGCCTGCAGATCAGTGCTAATAGTGAACAAAATGTTTATGTAGCCCTGAAGAAGGAGATCCCTTAAAAGGAGAGCCACTGTATGGAGCGATTGTAGTCATGACTGGCAGATACCATTTTGTGTGCTGGCTGTGCTAACACAGAGGCTTATTCAAAACTATTGGCAGTAAGAGCTCAGGAACCACAGTCTGAGAGGACCTTAAACACCTTTTATGGGAGGAAGTTGGAAGCTTACTCTCTGAGTCAGAAGGTACCTTGCTAACAATTCATGGTGTTAATAACGCAAAAGGATTAAGAAGTCTGTTGGTGTAGCGGAGCTGGTGTCAAATTGTCACTTGCAATATCTGAGCCCATCATTAAATCTTGTAGACAGAGTGAGTGCAGAATTGGTTTGGGTAGAGCCTGACTTTCTCAGATGGTGTTACGGTGGTACTGCTGTTCTGTCCTGAATTTATTGTGGCACTGTTGTGTACTGTAGATAGATCCCTTTTGCCACATGAATGAGTACAGCAGTGAATTGTTTCCAGTGGTGATGGAGGTAATCTAAAAAGAGGTCATCGTGGTTAAAAGCTTTTGAAGAATCTAGACAGATTGACTTAATGCAGTTGTGCCTTAGCAACCCAAACTAGTTACATGTCTAATCCTAAAGTAAAGCCACTAAAATCATGATGGCATACTTTAAGCCTTTATTTTTGAGCAATTAAAAGTCTGGCCTAGACACTGATCCAATTTACTTGTATATGAAGTTGGGTAGCTTCAATTACCTGAAATTCGTGATAGGCATGATACCTAGCCTTCCAATAACACTAAGATCAGATGTGTGACATTTGATGTAGCTGGAAAGTGTATAATTTATCTGTAGTAGTAGTTCTGGGATCTGTAATGAAAGAAAACGGATTGCACAAGTAGTCCTGTCCATTTACCACTGGTGCACATTTAAAAGCTGTTTCAGCAGTGAAGGTGCTAATGTGGGGAGACTGAAATAATACAGATCTTCAGAGTCAGATAACTGAGGCCAACAGCCTTGAAATCTAGCTTGTTCTCCATCAGTGAACTGAATACTAGATTCTCAAGCCTTAGACACTGGTCTAATTGGGCCCCACTCAACAGTTTCGCAGGTGCTGTAACTTCCAGTTCTTGCTGTTGTCAGATCTGACTTCAGTACGTTGCTGGTGAAAATAACTCAGGAAGTTACACATTTGTAGCTCTATTTGGTTTAACACTATGACACTACTGAGGATTAAACAGCATGACGACTTAAATCTGAAATAGTCCTGTGGAGATGGGCTTGTTGTCTTTGCTCTCTCCGGAGTCTGAACTGAAAAACAAAATTCCCCACCCCACCATTGCCCCAGTGCTCCATGGACTAAGTTACATAGTGTATGATTATATAACAGGGAAGTGTGTACATTTACCCACAGTGCTGGTGGCTGTACAGCATGCAGGTACCAGGCATGTGTATAGCAGCATTGCTGCTATATCTTTGTGGTGAGTCTCAGCTGACAGCCAGAATCCAGCATTGGAAGCTGCCATGAGGGCTAGAGCTTCAGAAAAGGAAAAAGGGGAGGAGAAAGGCTTCTCCAAGTAGCTGCACTTTGTTTTAAAATCTGAATTTGGCTTTGCCTCAGGTTGAAATTGTGTAGGCACCTCCTTCAGTGCCTCTTGGTGGGGAAAAAGGAAAAAAAAAAAACCCACACCAAAAAATGCTAATTTGAACCATGGTGTGGTGTTTGTACTTTCTGCTTGCTACTCTTGTTTTCTAAACAGAGATGGAAGATAGTGTTGGGATTTAGTGGTTGCATTGCAACTCCTGCCAGTATTCTAGCTATTGTTTGATACTATCTTTTTTGCATGAAATAAAAACCTTATGTACGTTTTGGCATATATTGAAGGGGTGTTGTCAGTTTAGGAACATACTGTCCTACTGAGTTAGGGCTCTGTAATTGCACACTGAAAGGAAGTAGATGGGGCTACCTTATAATGAGTCTGTTATTAGAACTCTGACCTGAAAGTCTTGTAAAGGCATTAAGGAGGTCAGTGGAAAATTTTGAAGGCATTTATTTTCTTTTACTGATGGTTAATAATGAGTATTTTAATCAGCACATTGTGCTTCAAAGACTACAGTTTCCAGTTTTGCTGCCTTCCTCTTGTCCTGATCGGTTGGCCTTGTATGGTGGGTAGCATAATCTTTCAGAGGGTGTGCATGCTTCTTCTCGTGTTCAGTTATTGCCAAGCAGTAATAAAATACAGAGACATTTCTTCATCATTCTCACATACTTGTCATCTTTGGAAGTAGTTAGCTGGCATTATCTGTTTCTTACAGTTCTCAAACTAAGATCCTGTTAAAATTTATAAGGCAATGTTATATGATGGCAAAATGATAGAATGTGTGTGCTTCCAATACAGTGAATTACAATTACTTCAAAAACAGTAAGTACCTGCTGTGTTTTTGTTAAATAAATGGCCTATGGGGATCTCTATTCCATATACAGATTAGAAGAAATATCTTCTTGTATGATTGCGCAAGCGCTTGTCATCAGATTTAGCCTCGTCTGAGGCTGTTAATGGAACCAGTAGCCTTATGAACCATAGGATATTTCTGTGTGCACTGATGGTGTGCAGGCACTACAGCTGACTTCCCATGGTGTTCCTCCTGTATAGGGAAGACCTAAACAGTTGGACTATACCAGTGTCACTTGGAGTAACTCTGGGAAAAAAAAAAAAGCAGTATTATTTTCAGATGGTTCTTTTTTTACTCCAAAGGCTTTTTTTGTTCGTGTTGGCCAAAGTCTTTGTGGAGTGCATGTGTTTAAAAAAACCACACGTGATATCTTCAAATAAGTCCGTCTTGGGATGTAATTATCTGTTGAAGTAGGTAGTACGTAGTTGTTTAAATGGCCCTGTCCTATTCAGTGTTGTGCTCTGCAGGCACGTCATAGCACTGCTTGTCAAGTTTTGTGCAAAAAACAAGTGTACAAATTTACCAGTGTAGAGGCAAGAGTTTTGTCTTAAACCCAGATTGTAATTTATCTAAAGTTAGAACATGTGTTTTCTTACTCTTCTGCATTTTTAAGTGTGTTAGCTGGGGTGGGGGGGGGGGAAATGCTTCCGGAGAAGTATTAGTCCCCAGGCTGCGGGTCAAGGAATACTGCTGCAGAACATCAGAAGAAAATAGGGGCAGAGAATCTAAACCTGTTCAGTGTCAAGGGAAATGGGCTGAGCTGTCCAGATCACTGCACAGTTCCCTCAGGGGCTTTGGCTGCTATTGCTATCCTGCTTTACCTTAATCAAGGATGAACATGTGTCAGGCCCAGGATCCATCTATTCAGTATGTAGTCTTCAAGGTGACCAAGTGGATGCTCTGGAAAAGTGCTGTTGGCTTTTTTTTTTTTTCTGAGAAGCTCAAGTCTAGTGTCCCAGCCTCTGGGAGCCACTGGTTCCAAGACAAGCTGACCTAGAGGATGAATTCAGAGCAGTCAGTTGGTAGCTGTTAAAGATGTCTCCATGCTCTCTGAAGCCTATGAATCCCACCTTTTTTGTCACTTGCAAACTTTAAGTGATAATGTTACTGTAACTGGACTGTGGGCTTGTCTCCTTGAGGCATGATGATAATGTGTGACTGAAGCTGGGTCAACACTTCTGTGAAGACCAGTGGACTGTGGTGTTACATGGAAAAACAACTGGCCCAGGGACATCTGTTTGGAAGCTGGTCAGTGTCCCTTGAACATACATTCTTGTTTGCTCAGACTTTTTCCAGGTATCTGTCAGTACCTACTCATTGAGTCACAAATGACTGACGTGATGATGAAGTTCCTGCATGAATCAGCTTATACAAGTGTTCTCCAAATTCAGGGTTTCTTTATTCAGAAACATCACCTGCCATTTATAGCGTGGGTTTTGACATTTTGTATCTGAAAAACAAAAAAAACCCCACCTCATCTCTCCCTGCAGGGCACGTGAATTTATTTTTAGAGCTCTGGGAATTTTTTTTTTGCAAGCATATTGTCTTCATTGTGTTGTTTTCATGCAGTACTTTGAAATCTTTTATTCTAACGAAGGGGTGATAGGGTCTTAATTTTCTTTCAAGGGCTGTGACTGAGGCATGAACATCGGGATGAGCGGAGTGTCAAAGACTGTTTGATTGTGACTGTACTGTGAGGGAATATTGCTCTTCCAAAGGCAAAAGCTGACTAATGCCCAACTTTGAGTCTCATTACTTGTAAGCAAACAAAAGAGTAGCTGAATGCAAAATACTGGTGTGTGATTTCTGTGATCATCTCCAGAGTTTCCTCTGCAGAGGAGGCAGAGCCCTGAAAACACATCCTTGAGAAGTGATGGGATCTAACATTACTCTTGTTGCTTCACAGAATGTCCCTTGGCGCTTGCATCTGAACAGAGCTGCCCAGGAGCAGAGTGGTTGTGACTGGTCTGGGACCTGGGCGGTTACAGCTGGCTAAAGGAGTCCCTGTGGGTTTTGCTCTGACCAGGCTGTTCTAGGGTTCTTTTCTTATGGAACAAACATTTCTTCAAATTACTTCCTCGGTGCTACCTTTAAGAGCCTTTGATGAATAGGCATGTCAGTTGGAAGTGCAGTTCATTTCCATTAGCAGGTCAAAATCCTAATGTGGAAGCCAGCTTGCGCAAAGGGACCTTTTTCGTCAATAAGATAAGATAGCTGCGTCAGGACGGAGCAAAGGTGGCTTGCCACTCCAGCTGTCTGGAGGCAGGACTAATATGTAGGCATGTCTCTTAAATAAGAGATGAGCTACGGAACTCTCCTTTTTCGCATCATGTGCTACGGAAAACCAGGAAAAAAAATTCAACTAAGGATCTCCTCCTGTTTGTCTTCCTTACCCCGTTTATCTTCGCCTTGGCATTCAACTCTGGTTGTTGCCTGGGAAAACAGTGTGGGGCAAGGTTGAGAGCACGATACTCCAGGTAGGTTACAGCTGAAGGTGAGCTTGGGCTGCGTTTTCCTCACGCTGTCCTGAGACAGGAACACAGAGTGGAGCTGAGTTGTTGCATTTTCATAACAAGCCTCTCATCCACTTTGTGCTCACATGGACAATAAGTGTTCAGCCAAAACTCAGGGAGACCTGAGACACCAGCATAGAAGTTGTGGTCTGTGATCACAGTGGTTTTAATGAGAAGCCATTCTAATGAACTTTCAACCTAGGTTCCTAATTCTGAGTCTGGATGTACTTTAGATGTGTTTATTCTCTCTTTTTTCAGTTCCCGCTGTGTGATGGCTCTCACACAAAGCACAACGAGGAAACTGGCGACAACGTTGGGCCTCTGATCATCAAGAGGAAGGAGGCGTAGAGTGGACAGTAGAAGCTACAAAATGAATGTCTGACAAATACTCTGCTCACTTGTAATTTGGGGAAAAAAACACAAATTCTTTGTCATGTCACTGAAGACTTTCCAGTGCAGTATATACATCAGGCTTCAGCATGTGTATTTTCTCTGGTGCTTGTCTTGTTTTAATCACTACAATGCATAATTTACTAAATAGTCATGGTTTAAATTTTTTGTGCTGTAAAGTGTGTGTACCCTCTCATCGAGTATGAAACTAAAAGGACACACAGAATGTACTTCATCAGAAAATAGGTATTAAATTATTTTCAAATACACGTGTACTACTCTGAGGCTATTCAGTAGAACGTGTTTTGAAAAGGTAGATCCTAAAATCCTGGAGAGGTTCTAAAGTCAAAGATCTGGATACACTTCTATGTAAAAGGCAGTGGCAGGAGAGAAACCACGGTGCCAAAATGCAGCTTAACCTCTGGTTATGCTGCATTTTCTGCAGGTGTCACGTTTGGCCTATTACACTACTGTTCCATGTGGCTTCTGTAGAACAAATTCAAAATTGCTAACTATGAACAGACAACATAAAAGGTTTATAGCAAGATGGGGCTAAAGGGCAACTTTACCTTTGATTTTACAGCAGTGTTGAAACTTGACCCTACTACCGTATGGTATCAAGAACATACTACTGGAACTGCAGGCCTGTATTTAGAGTAGGATTAGGAAGATGGTCTCTGCAAGAGCTTTCTTAATAGACAAGTGGAATGATACCAAGTGCTCTAAGAGCGATGGGCAGGGGGTGGCAGGGTTGTCTTTGCTGCTAGAAAGGCTTAGTTTCACATGCGTCTCTGGCAGTGAAGCTAACTTCCCCAGATGATGGGACACTTGTGTGGGGGAGGCTATGCTGATTTATTCCAGGAGCTAAAATAAGAACTAGAACCCCACCCATTATTACTGTCTGCTTCATCATTGCTCCTGCTGGTTCCAGAGGACTCTTCCTGCCGCAGAGGGAGGCGGCACACCTTTCTTACTAAGTGGCCTTAGGCTCTATGTGTCTTAAAACTCCTGCCTCCCTGGGCTAACCGTTAATGTGGTTCAGCTAATTTCACCAAAAGAACTGACATGGACAAGGCAAGGCTTTGGTGACAGCTAGAAAGGAGGGGGAAAGGAAGGATAAGACAAGGGGAGCTCGTGCCCTCCTTTTGTATAGCACTTGTCTGCCTTGTCTGACATGGTTGCATTAATGGCTGTCGTGTTGGTTTCCTTAAATTAAATAGCTTTGATTTACTAACATGCAAGTGACTACAAAGCAAAACCCAAAGAGTGGGGTGGCAGAGGGCATTTTTGTATTAAACCCAATCCATTAGCGTAATTGCAGCCTGTGTGAGATTGAGCTCTCAGTGTCCTGGGACAGAGAGACTACCTCAGAGCTAGAAGAAAGTCCTTTTCAAGAAGCTGACACTTTAACCTGGACCCTTAAGGATTCTTCCAAATGATTGGGGCAGTAGAGGGGTTATTTTAATTTTTTTTTTTTTTAAAGGTATGGTTGGTATGACTGGTTAAGATTGAAGAAAACGTTTTGTATATTCTTGATGTGAGACTTTCATAGGCTGAGGCCTTAGCTGCCTGGTCTGAGCTTTGGCAGAAGGCACAAAAAGTAGGGAAGGTGGCACAGAGAAAGAGGGTTTGCAGGTGGAATGCTATTTCTGTGAGAGACCTCTGCTTGTAGGAAGTTGCAGTCAAATACATTTAGTTTCTGTCTTTTCTTTGTGTCTTGATTGTAAAGGTACTTGATATTTTTTACTTGGCCGAGTACTGATGCATATGGAAAGTTCTTTTAACCTTAAACTGTCAAATACGTTGCTTTTATCCCAAAGTTATTTCTGTATTATTAGACTGTGACACTGGGTATTTCTGTATTTTTGTCAAATACACATTTGAGCTCGTCTTAATCTCGAGGTTGTAATGCCTATGTTATCTCGTGGGTGTGCTGTTTCTTTTAGGGGAGAGTTACGCTGCGAGTAGCGCTATACACCAATGCTGCTGTAATTATAAACCCGCATCTGGGCCGGCTTTTCCTTCTGAGCCGGCTTTTCCTGTTAGCAGCAAAGCCTGGCTGCTCTTGAAGGAATAAAAGTTGACTGAAAGCGTTAATGTTCTGAGAGATGAAGTCGTGAAGTTTCAAATGAGTCTCTCGAGTAATAAAACCGTTTCCTGGAGTTTGGGCATGAGGGAGGCGGGCTCCGTGAGGAGTTTTTCTTCCTGGGAAGCAAAGATGCGCAGGCAGAGTCTTTGCTGATTTATGTCCTGGTGAGTTTGTTTCGGACAAATGTCGCATTTATAAATGTTGACACAAAGTGGTTAAATTTTATTTTGATGTATGTACAGTTTTCTGTATCGTACCTAAAAGTTCCTGTTACTCATGTATGTGAGCAGCTGTTTGAATGTGATAATGAAAAGAGATACTTGAATTTGAGTAAACAAACTTGCCAGCATCACAGAGAACACTTCATTTTTGTTTCCTTAGTACCATAACAGGTTATTGTGTTCCGATAGTCTGAGTGCTTGCCTGCTCCACTGTTTTCCGAAACCTCTGTTCTTTAGTGCTTTCCTCAGATAATCTCTAGAATATGAATAATGTCTAGAATATGAAGTGAATTGGTTCGATTTTTTTTGCCAGATTTTAACCGTAAAGAAATTCTTCTGCAAATGTGCAATTTTCACATCACACTGAAACTCCTACATGAAAATGCGGTTCAAATCCTTCATATCAAAGCCGTGAGAGATTCCTGTCCCAGAGTAAAACTGTATTTTTGTTATGTATTTTTCACCATGTAAGTGTTCATTAAGAAGGTGAACAAATTAAAGCACTGATTCTTCAGTAATTGAGTGTGACTCATCAAAATAGTCTGATGAGGTGGCTGTGAGTGACAGGTATTTTCTGCACATTTAATTTGAGCACTGTTAATCTAGTGGGTGATTTCAAATGGGAGGCCAGCACTGCAATCACACGCTGGTCCACTAGGAGGAAACAAACGCTGTGCAATGGGTGCTCCTTGCTGTGGGCAATGCTGGTTTTAAGGAATTTTTTTATGCATGCATGTATTTATGTATTTTTTTTTCCCAGCAGCATTGCTTTCTGTCTGGGATGAGGCATCTAGAAGCGCTGCTGGGACTAAACAGCTTTTCATGCACTTTGAATCTAGGATTTGTATCGACAGTTCCCTGACAGCCAGCAGCAGAGCTGACCATGGCCCTCCTGATCCTGGTAAAATTTTCACCATATTGTTGCAGTTTGGATCTTGTTCTGGGGTCTGTAAAATTTATTTTGCACAGATGCACAGCAGTGGGACTGGGATTTTCCTTTTAAGTGTGATACAGCTGGATAAAGACGTGGAAATGTGAGTCACTTCTATATCACAGTCAGTCACTCCAGTAACGGAAGAACATTTTATAATACCAGGAAGGATAAGAATGTAGGCGTGAAACTAAACATTGGTATTGCAAAGAAACCTCTCTAGCCGTCCTGAGCATGGAAGCCTCTTCACAAATTTGGCTTTTGTTTCAACCCCTGAAGCTTCAAGGCTGAAGGCCCCCTTGAAGGGGCCCCGGCTGGGTTGGGTGTAAGAGCACGACCCCCCCATAGTGTGTGGGCAGAGAGGGAATGCCGTGACACGGTGCCAACGGGCTGAGTTTATCGGCGCTCAGCGCGGTCAGACTATTTCACATTGACCTGCTGAGAAGACGAAGTGCCTTTTCCATCGTCTCCAGTGCACCTGAAGCCCAGCAGCGTCGAATACCCCTTCCCCCAGTTGCTTTGTGCACCCAGGCTTGTTCTGCCCTGGTTTTCCTGCATGGGTGAGTGGCTTTTCTGCACCAGCAGAAGAATGATCATTTTCCCAGAGCCATCACTAATTTAGGATGGGTACTGGGGGCTGCTGCTTGTTTTCTTCTGTAGCAGCGTTGTGGCTGTGGTGCCTAGTGCTCTTCTTGGGCAGGATGATTCCCAGGCTGCCTAATGCCGAGGGAAGCTGAATAAAACTAAATAACATAAAAATAAATAAATCAAATGTGCAGAGAGAAACAAGAAGGGGGAAAAAAGAAGAAATAAAATGGCAGATGGGAGGAGAGCATAAGCTGGAAGAGAAGATTTAACACTGCCTAACACTGCTAGGTGGTAGCAAAAGGGATAAATCAAAGCCCTGAAAACGCTATGTTGCATTTCATTATACCTCTTAATAGAGCGAAGCATAAGATGTACAAAGCGGCTGTTGATTAGCTTCTGGGACTAAGCGGTTCTATTAGCCGAAAACAGACCCCGTAGAGCTGAGGGGGTTACATGCCTGGAGCAGACATCCAGACATCTGTTACTGTGGGTTTTCCTCCTCAACTGTTTGTGAAATCCCACAGTACTGGGCAAAAAGCAACATAGGCTTGTGCCGCGGGTCCCCTGTCAGCAGGCTAATGCTCCTCCATGCCCACCTTGGTGAAGTGTTTCATTAGATGTGCACTTATAATAAATAGAAGAAGGATTTATGGCTATGCTCCCTGAAGTCGGGAAAATCACTGGGTTTACACGACTGTAGCGAAGCAAAATTCAGTCCACCTTTCTCACCTGTGGTTTGGACTGGTAAGAAAGGATTTATCGGGGGTGCCAAGCAACTTCTGTCTTCTTCAATACATTGCAGTTGCATACGTCTCACGTAAGCATGGAGAGATCGTTTCTGCTGTTATTTTTTCCCCTAGCTGCAGACGGAACCATCCCTCTTCTCTGATTTGACATTGTACTGCCCTTAATCCGCTCAGCTCTGTGTCCCTTTTTGTCACGCAGACAGCAGTTTTCTTTTGGTGTTTTTGAATGCATGGCACATTTATTTAAAAAAAAAAAAAAAAAAGGTGCCTTCTGCTCTCTGGGAGAAGCCTGTGCAGAAAAGAGGAGCTTCTTCAGTGTGCCAGAAATCATAGCTTTAATGTGCGAAGCACTCAAAATTCAGCACACTGCAAGGATCTGCGCAGTAGCTGGAATTTTTGTGCTGTTCAGTCAAGTCAGCTGGCAACAGAAAGGCAGCAAAATGAATAAGGTCACCGAGTGCGTAACTTTTCTCAAATACTTTTCTGCAGCTGGCAAATATCACCATACATGGCTAAGATGTGGTCAAGACGCACTGTCTGTTCACCACTGGGACTCTTGCTTGAGACTTGGATACTGAAACAACAGCCAGAACAGACGTTCACTTCAGCAGTTATTAAATTTCTTGCTCTTTTCAAACGGTGGGATCTTGCTCTTTCAATCTCATTCTTGGCTCCAGCATCTGGGTGGTTTAAATTACTTTTTAAGGGTTGAAATTCTGTTGCTTTGCAGACAAAGCCCAGGAGTGGAATACCGTTTAACAGAAGAGACTTCTTAAAATGCCAGTTGGCAGCGGGTTTAGTCAATAAATAGGTGTTTGATTTTACTGCAGGTGGAGGCAATGTAAGTGGCCTCTAGGGAAAGACAAAGAGGCACTTTAAATAAACCTCTTGGCGTGTTAATCATCTTAAATCAAGTACCGGGGTTACCCTAAAGCATTAGGATATGACTGGTAAAATGCCATCATACGTTTGGAAACCCTGAGCAGCCCCCAGACAGAGATACAACACCGTACTTTGAAAATCTTTATTTAGAAGGACAAAGAGAATAATCTTTATCTACCTGCAAGCCAGGAGATCAGGAGATGGTACTGAAGACTTTGCTGTAATGCCTCAGTTTCCAAAAGAAGCACAACTTCTTGCCCAAGGATGTCAAAGCATACACATCTCTCATTGCCCTTTTCTAGGGCTGGAGGCAGCTAATATACATTTCATTTATTCAGGCTCCCCACAAATCGTGGTTTAATTCCATCTTCTGCACCAATTAATTAATGGTATGTTCCTATTCTATGTGAGAGACCAGGCGTGGAAGCCGGACTCAACACGTGGCACACTGAGGCTACGCGTAGCAGCAAAATGACGCCTTTTGTCTTTTTCTCAATGCTCTTCCTGATGTTGCCCAACATTTTGTTGGCTGCAAAGGCACACTGGGCCGATGATCTCAGACAACTGTCAACAGTGACTTCAGGATCTCTTTCCGGGCTTGTGACAGCCAGTTCCAGGATCAGCATCGAGGAGCTTTGGTTTGGATGAGTTTCCTCTACATGTGGATAAACCTTATGTTTACCCACACTGAAGCTCCCATGCCAACGCTGTGCTTTTTGTTCAGTTTTGTGAGATTCTGCAGGATTTCTTTGCCACCAGCGTGGCATTTGACTGCCCTAAGGAGGTCATGGGCATCCACTGACCTGGAGGCTTGGTGCACGCTCCCTTCTGTAGGTCATGAATGAAGATGTTGAATAAAACCAGTCTGAGCACCCACCCACTGCTGCCTCATCTCCACCCTGAGGTTCTGTTTGTAGAAAAGGTGATCCAGAAAATACACAACTGCCACGAATTAACCTAGCAGTCATTTTTGAAACGTACTGTATTATCTCCAGGGAGTGTAGGTTGGCTTTTAACACTGTCCCTTTGTTTTCATCCTGGAAAACCCCAGATGTACCTGGTTGCCAGGGAGGAGAGTAGTGTCACGGAGTTTGCATCAGTCAGAGCCAAGTAAAATATTAATCATTGTGGGACCTGATGCTGCAGTGATAAGGCAATAGCTAGGAAAGAAACGGATGTCAGCACCATTGAGTTTTACAGCTACAACAAACAAAGGCAGCTTAGATTTTCCTTTACTTAACAAGAACAAAAAAAGACAGAACAAATACAGGCTGGGCAGAGAGTGGATGGAGAGGGACTTGGGGGTCTCAGTTGATGAGAAGGTCAACATGAGCCGGCAGTGTGTGCTGTAGCCCAGAAAGCCAACTGCATCCTGGGCTGCATCAAAAGCAGTATGGGCAGCAGGGCGAAGGGCGGGGGGGATTCTCCCCTTCTACTCTGCTCTGCGGAGACCCCCCTGCAGTGCTGCCTCCAGCGCTGGGGCACCAACAGCAGAAGGACACGGAGCTGTTGGAGCGGGGCCAGAGGGGGCCCCGGAGATGCTGGGAGGGCTGGAGCCCCTCTGCTGTGAGGACAGGCTGAGAGAGTTGGGGGGGTTCAGCCTGGAGAAGAGAAGGCTCCGGGGAGACCTTCAAGCCCCTTCCAGTCCCTAAAGGGGCTCCAGGAAAGCTGGGGAGGGACTCTGGATCAGGGAGGGGAGCCATAGGACGAGGGGGAATGGTTTTAAACTTGAAAGAGGGGAGACTTTGGTTAGATACAAGGAAGAAATTGTTTGCTGTGAGGGTGGTGAGCCCCTGGCCCAGGTTGCCCAGAGAAGCTGTGGCTGCCCCATCCCTGGAGGTGTTCAAGGCCAGGTTGGACGGGGCTTGGAGGAACCTGGTCTGGTGGGAGGTGTCCCTGCCCAGGGCAGGGGGTGGCACTGGATGGGCTTTAAGGTCCCTTCTAACCTAAATCATTCCAGGATTCTATGAACTTCTGTGAATTTATCAAAGGATTAAAAGCCCAGAGCTATTTAAAGAGAGTGCACTACAGCGGTCCTTATGCTGTGAAACGGCGAGAAAAAAAGAACTGCAACACGGCTCCAACTTCCACACTGCTGTGATGATGTCTGCCGTACCCCGAGTGAGATGGATGGGCCCTCCTGCCCGCAGAAGCACCACTGCAGGTGCCCTCTCTCACCCGTCCAGCAAATTATTGGTTTCACCGATTGACATTTCTCATCAGGAGCACGTACGGTCCAGGTCGGCTCTGCTGCAATCTACCCGTCTGGCAGCAGCTACGCAAGCGCGGCCGCCCGCTGCAGGAAGTGGCTCTGCGGGCAGCAGGATCCACGTCTCCAGTACAGACCTCACACAGAAGACACGGCTGCTGCGGCAGAGGAGTGGTATTTTTGGCGAGATGGCGAAGAAGCATCTGGCTGTGAACCGTCCAAAGGGACAGCCAAAAATCCAGCGGTGCTTGCTGTCAGCATGCCTGTACAATACCGATATTTTGGCCAAGTCTCAGCCCCACTAATCTGTTTACCTAATGTCCCCCTGCACTTCCACTGAAGTATGAGCTTATTTCCTGTACTAAACCACCCTGCATCTCGCGGTTAGTTATTAACTAGCCGTTGTGTTTGAAAAAAGGGCTTTATTTCAGCAGAAAGTGGTATTTTTGTAATCCTCGCTCAGTTCAGGGGAGCTTTGCAATCTGCCGGTGAGACATCCTCTTGCTGCACGAAGCAGTTTGTGTGAAATAAATGAGTGTGTAATATCTATTATTATTATAATATTGTTAGTGTTTACATTTTCATCAGACCAAGTGAGGCAAGACTGTTTCCCAGTGAGAAGTAACCCAGAATTAAGCATAATTTTTTCAAATGCATTTTGCTGGGGGGCGGGGAGGGGGATTCCTACCCACCGGCCTCTTTAGGAGCTGTTTGCAGCCTCTTTCGCTTTCTCTTCGAGTGCAGTTGCACAGCCTGGAGACGAGAAGTTTCCTTGTGAATCTCGCTGGTAGGTTCAGCTTTCAGTGCAGACTCTTGCAATATCACACCCTGCGGAGAAATTCATTATTTGTCATTTCTGGTATTCTCTGGGTTTCGCTTGTTTTATTTTAGGAGAAGTTCCCAGATAAGATTAGTGAACTGTGTGTGCCAAAGCGTTGAGGGTGGAATGAGTGAGCGGAAGATAGAGTCTCGCGTCACTTGATTTCTATATGCATACATCTGAATAAAGCAAATATCAGGGAAAAGGAAGTAGTGTTTACTTATTCCAATTACTCATGCTTTCGTATTTCTTTTCATCCCCTCCCGGTCCACTTCTGTTAGCTCCAAGGATATCTAGAAGCTATTAGTTCAGGACTTGGTACTTGAATAGCCTTTAAATTGCACTTTTTTGCCTTTTAATTCCTTTTTTTTTCCCTGTGAAGACTTCAGGCTCAGGTAGATCGCGGTGTTAAGACAGGCACTCATGCAAGTCTGTGGGTTTTTTTAATCATGGCATTTTAATCATGTTTTTCTCTCTGCATTTAGAGCCGGATCAGACAAAGTGTCTCACATCTCTGCAGGGGGAAATATCTTTCCGCAAGGCTCAGGTTGGCATCTGAACCTTGCAGCAGCTGCCGAGACTGGGAGCTTTCTCTCTGCCAGACACATACCACTTGTACTTTTTTTTCACCGTACTCCTCATTAATTTTTTTGTGTGCAAGGGTTGGCCAATCTGTGGTTTTTCTCTCCTGCGTCAGTGCCCTCCTGGGAAAATTCAGCGTTGGGGAACCGAAGATAGGAGCTTACGCTTGCAACCATCTGACTCCTAATCTTTAGGGCTGGACAGTAATGAATGGTGAGAAAAGGATATTTGGGAGGGAGGAACATAACTTTTCTGACCAGCCTTGTTGCTTCGAAAAGGATCTCACTGAGTTGTTACCACTGCCTTTGCCATCTTACCCAATTAAGAGAGCGAAACAAATTGTTCCATGGACAATGAACTAAGGAAACTCAGTTTGGACAGATTTATGTGCTACACTCCTTCCTCTCACTCTTCAATACCCTCATTTTCCCTGTGACCTTCCTGTCCCTTTGATACTTTAATTTCCCCAGTAAATCCCCCAGACTGCCATCCAGTTCTCTCGACCACCTGCCATGTCTCCCAACCATGGGAGGGGGCACGTAATAGCTGAGCTTGCCGCACTGCTCAATGCCGATTCCTGATATACATCAGCCAATTTTTATAAAACCTGTGGGAACGTCATGTATCTGCTAAAATTCATTTTCCTATCTCCATTCTTGTTTTCCCGTTCCTGCATCCCACTAACGCTAAACACGACTCGATACCGGTGGGTTCTGTGGCCAAAGTGCAGGTCTAATATTCAGAGAGTTCAGCTGATTTTATAAAGGAGAGCAGCAGCCAAAAGAGAAGGCAGTAATTACAGGCTGACAAATATGCCCTAGAGGAAAGAAACGTTAATAAAGTCTCCTACCCAGGTGGTGGGCTCTGGGGTCCTGTGGGCAAAGGCAGGGCTCCTGCTCTCCCTGTGGGGGGGTAAAATTTGGATTAAAATTCGATGAATCCCTCACCCAGGGACGGGACCTGGTGTCGGGCCAGGTGCCCCCACCTCGAATTCCAGACCAGCACCCACGGAGCGCGGCCAGGCTCGGTTTTAGGCTGATTTGAAGGTCTTTTACCCACTTTAAAGGCCTGATACTATTTACATGCCTCGCTTTGCCCCTCTTATCATCCCTCCGACCCACTGGAGAGAAAAGAAACAAACCTCGGGGTGTCAGATGTAAAACCGAAGCGGGTTTGGGGCGTATTTCTGGTTTCCGAGGCCCGGCGGAGGGGGCATGGGCCCTGCCCGCCACCACACGCCCCTCACTCCCCCGGGGGCCGGCGGCGGGGCGGGGATGCCCATGGGGGCGGGTGTCCCCGGCCCCTCCGCGGGTCGCGGCAGGCTCCGCGGGTGCGCCAGGCCCTGCTGCCTCCGCGGAGCTCCGGCGCTGCCTGCCCCGGCCTCACCGGGGCGCCGGGCCCCGGGCGCGGCCTACCCCGGGGGCCG